>JASDQU010099711.1:0-13894 GCA_032191745.1 Picea mariana | reverse complement strand
ACCTTCTTTAAGCATGAAACATGAAAAACAGGATGTAGCTTCGACTGATTGGGTAGAGCTAACTGATAGGTGACTTGTCCCACATGCTTGAGAACTATATAAGGACCATAAAATTTGGGCGCTAGCTTCTGACAATGCTCGGCCTTAAGGGAAGTTTTCTTGTATGGTTGCAGTCGCAGAAACACCTGATCCCCTTCTACAAATTGACATTCAAAGCGACCTTGATCTGCTTGTTGCTTCATGCGATTCTGTGCCATGACCAATTTCTCTTTAAGGGTACGAAGAATATCCTCTCAAACTGTAAGTGTTTGGTCAACTGCCTGGACCTTCGATGTACCCAGTAAGTATGAGAGAACTAAAGGTGGCTTCTATCCATATATCGCTTCAAAGGGAGTCATGCGTGTAGCTGTATGGTAGGAAGTGTTGTACCACCATTCAGCTAGGGGTAACCATTGAGCCCACTGATTTTTCTTTTCAGAGGCAAAACACCTTAGATATGTTTCCAAACACTTGTTGACAACTTCCGTTTGGCCATCAGTCCGGGGATGATAAGTTGTGCTTAGATGCAATTGGGTGCCCTGTAGCTTAAACAGTTCTTGCCAAAAATTGCTTGTGAAAGTTGGGTCATGATCAGAAACAATAGAGTGCGGCATGCCATGAAGCTTGAAGACCTGGTCCATGAAAATTTGAGCCACCGTGGATGCAGTAAATGGGTTTTGAAGAGCGCATAAATGAGCATACTTGGAAAGATGATCCACAACCACCGTTATGACTGATTTATTTCTCGATTTGGGTAAGCTGGTAATAAAGTCCATAGAGATATCCTTCCAAATAGCAGGTGGAATCGGAAGCGGTTGTAATGTGTCCGAAGATTTGACTGTTTCTCCCTTGTTGCGTTGACACAACTCACATTCAGCGACAAAATTATGGATGTCCTGTTTCATACCATCCCATAAAAAAGAACGTTTGACCCTGTCATAGGTTTTGGTGAACCCGGAGTGCCCTGCTGTGGGTGTAGCATGAAGCTTAGAAAGTAGCATGGATTTAAGTTTTGATTGTTTACTTAAATACAAACGACCTTTGTATCGAAGATCATCCTGGAGCCAAGAGTACTCTGGGGGAGCTGGAGCATTGGTCTGCAATTGCTGGATCAGATGCAAACTTTTGGGATCTTGTAGCCATTCCTGGCGCACAACTTGGAGCCAGTCTGGTACAATGAAGGAAAGACAAAAAAGAGATCTTTCTTCTTCATATTTTCGGGACAGTGTATCCGCCACCACATTGTCTTTTCCCTTCTTGTAAATGATCTCATGATCATATCGAAAGAGCTTAGTCACCCATTTTTGTTTCTCTAGGGAGGAAATACGTTGTTCCAGAAAGTACTTGAGGCTTCTTAGGTATGTCTTAATTTGGAAACGTTGCCCCAAAAGATAAGGGTGCCACAGATCAACGACATGAAAAATAGCCAACATTTTCTTTTCATAGATGGGTTTGCCCAGATTCCTTTCAGATAGTTGCCTGCTGGTGAAGGCCAAAGGTCAACCCTCTTTCATAAGGACAACATCGATTCATTTCCCTGAGGCATCACGTTCCAACACAAAGGTTTTTGTGAAATCAGGAAGGGCCAGAACCAGAGTGGTGCACATGGCCATCTTCAAGGTTTGAAAAGCTTGAGTAGCAGCTAGAGTCCAAGTGAAAGAGTTCTTTTTGAGGAGAGCTGTGAGAGGTGCTGCAATCTTGCCATAATTCTTAACAAACTTGCGATAATACCCTGTTAAGCCCAGAAATCCACGCAAGCTTTTGAGAGTCTTTGGGTGCAGCCAGTCTTGCATAGCTTCAATATTTTTCGGATCCATCCTGACGCCATCCTTGCCAACCAGATAACCCAAGTATTCTACTTCTGAGGCACCAAAATCACATTTAGATTGTTTTAGGAAAATTTGGTGCTAAGAGAGTAGATGGAGAACTCGATCCACATGAGTAGGATGGTCTGTCCAGGTTTTTCTATAGATTAGGATATCATCAAAGAAAAATAATACAAAATGACGGAAAAAATGATGGAAGACATGATTCATGAGGCTTTGGAAGGTGGAGGGGGCATTACACAAGCCAAAGGGCATGACCAAAAACTCATAGTGGACCTCATGAGTTCGAAAGGCCGTCTTGGGAATGTCTGTCTTCTTCATACGTATCTGGTGATAGCCCGAGCGAAGATCAAATTTAGTAAATAATTGGGCACCACTCAATTCATTTAGGAGGTCATCAATGACAGGAATGGGAAATTTGTCTTTAATGGTCAGTTTGTTTAGGGCACGAAAGTCAGGACACATTCTCCAAGAACCTTCTTTCTTCAAGATCATGACTACAGGAGAAGAGTAAGGGCTCGTACTAGGGCGGATAATGCTTGTAGTAAGAAGTTCTTGGACCATTTTCTCAATTTCATTTTTTTGTGAAAAGGGGTGGCGATACGGACAAATTTTGGGAGGAAGGCTTCCGAGTACAAGGGGAATGGAATGATCATGAACACTGTGGGAAGGAGGGAGTCCTTGGGGAGTGGAAAATACCATTTGGTGTTTAGAAAGGAGGGCTTGGAGGTCTTCCGACACCGAGGGTGTCTCTGTTGCTTGTATGGCATGGAGTTGGGCAATGACACCAGAATGACCCTTTTTTAGAATCTTTTCCATGCGATGGGAACTAATGATCTCAGGTGAACCAATAGTGATGCCTCAAAATTTATATTGGTGGCCTTCTTGGTCGAATTGCATGGTTAATGCCTTAAAATCCATGAGAATGGGACCCAAAGTCCTTAGCCAGTCTTCACCCAACACAATGTCACAACCTCCCATGTCGATAGCAAACATATGGGATTTTAGGTGGTAGTCACCGATTTGGAGACGCACATTTTCACAGCCCCCTCCACATTTCATGGAACCACCATTGACAATCATGATTTGAAAATTTTTGACGGCATGGATGTAGCAATGAGTTTCTTGGGCAATGCGGCGATGAATAAAATTATGGGTGCTTACACTATCAACCAAAATGATGACCTTCCAATGCTTGATGTAACCGATTAACTTGAGGGTTTGGGGGGCAGAGAATCCAGTGAGAGCATTGAGGTAAATGATCGGTTCCACTTCGGGAGGGTCTGAGGGAAGGGTTATGTCAGTGATTTCAGGTGACTCAAGCACAAGAGGAGTTTCAACATCCTTTTCCGAAATATCCTCAGAGATGGCCATAAAAAGATTTTGTTCCTTACACTTGTGGCCCGGGAAATATTTGTCATCACAATTATAATAAAGGCCTTTGAGTTGGCGTTCATCCATTTCAGCCCTGGTCAATTTTTGGATCTTTAATGGGGTGGAGGGATTAGTGGGATTTATGGGTTTAGGGCGAGGGATAAAGGAGGGTTTACGGTTTTGATAGGATACAACCTGTTGTGATTCTTTATCTTTTTTAGTAGCCTCCACCCAACTCGAAGGTCGACCCATGAGGACATGGGCCCAAATCTCCTCCTTGAGGCCACTGATAAAACACTCTCGAAATAAAGCATCAGTCACGCCCTCTGTTCGAAAATCCAGGTGCTCAAAGGCAGCTATGAAGTCTTCTACTGTTCCTGATTGTTTCAACTTTGTCAAACGACCCAAGTGGTTGGTGTCAGTGTCAAAGCGTTCATAAAGCTCAGTCACAAATTGGGTCCAAGCAATATACCCTTGACGGGAAGTTTTTCTCCATTGCCACCATTGCCAACATTCTTGATCTAGATGGAGAACACCATACCAGAGTTTGGCCAAGTCATCTGTAATGCCGTATAAAGAGAAATAATGTTCCATTTGGGTGACCCAACCAGTGGGGTCCGAGCCATCAAATTTGGTCACATCCACTCGGGGAAGGCATAGGTCATGTTGAAAGTGATGGGGTTGAAAGGTATGGGAATGGGAGGAATGTTCATCTTCAGTCTTTGGAGGTGCATCAGAGAAAGGGTCATCTGCAGGGATCTTCAGTTTGGTGCAGAGTGATGCAAAGACAGATTCAAGCTGGGTGGTCAGTTCTTGTTCGACTTCCTCCATTGAGGACTGCATGGTTGTATTTATGGTTGTATTGATGGATGAATCGATGGAGGCAAAAATAGCACTGAGTTGTTTCACTTCTTTTTGGGTCTCAAGGAAACTAGATTACAAGGTGTTGAAGCGAGCTTCCAGGTCTTGCTTACGGGTATGGGCCATGAGGATGGGTGAACTGAAAAGGGGTGGGTAGGGTCAAAAATTTTGCCGAAAAATGATATGGATGAATGTGATAAGGGCGAAGAGATGAATCCAGTGGAATAGGTCTCAAATAATGGTGAAAAAATTTCCAGACCTTTTTTTTTTTTTTTTTACACCTACAGAGTTATACTCTGGTCTGAAGAATACTATAGGGATGAAATCCCCAAATGCTTAACCAGAAAGAAATGTGTATTTACTTTGCAACCCGAACATAGTTGCGAGGCAATATATCTTGTCTGTTTTAATTTGTTTATGTTTCTGTCCCCCAAAGTTTAGGTATTGAAGGGTTCTACAGACAAGGGTTTTCCCTGTGCTATAGATCTTTGATATAAGTGCGGGGTCCAGCAGTAGTATTCGGCCCAATATATCAGGGCACTAACTAAGGAGGATAGATCGTACCCTTAGCCATACTACCCGACTACCCAATTACTAGAGAGTATCTTCCCGAGTGTTGTTCTCGGTGGCACTATAGCAGTCATGCGGCCAATCAATTTATCTAAAGAGGGCTTCAGAAAATCAAGGCCGATCTGTACACAGGTGTTGTCTGATGCGCTACCACTCGAAGGGGTACCAACATGGGTTACAAGGGTGGCCAACAGATGTGCGCTTAAGAACCACTTGTATTTTTTGCGTGTATGAATCCCTCAACCGCGGTTTTATGCGCGTAATGACAGATCTCTGTGGATTAAAGACGCCAGAATACGTCCCTACCTTGAAAAAAAATTTCCTACAATTTCTGCCAAGGAAAGTTCTCTGATACCACTTGTAATATACCAGATATAAAAAGTATGCAGAACAAAAATAAAATGCTAGAAATGGCAGAATAACAGTAATATAACCAGCATAATCTCCACAATAACACAAAAATGATATAAGAACAATAACAGAAATAACACTTTGATTCAGAAAGAAATGTTCACGGGCCTCTTTGAGGGGGAAACCTCCAGTCAAGCATCGCTCTGTTACAATAATCTCCAAGCTAGGGTTTTCATACCCTCGACCCTTATTTATACTAAATATGTCTATCAAGAGAAGCATCTAGAGGAAGATCCTTCTAGAAGTGGAAGCTTCTATTAGGTCTTCTTACATCCACCTTATTCTATTTTATTGAAAGGCCTTATTAATATTGACCTTTATTACATCTGAATTTATTGATCTACCTATGTGCGGGTTAGGACCCTAACACCTTGTAATCCTCAGATGTCATGATTCGAAGGTTTTCGTAGTTACATTTCGTAGAAAACTCTCGACATCCGGTACCCATTGGTGGTGTTTCACGCTATGAATGGCCCACATGTCATGACGTGGGATGGCCATGTGTCACATATTAGAGGTGCCACATGTAACGTTGATTTGACATATTTGGACGTGGGTCTAGGTGGAAAATGGGTGCCACGTGTAGGGTGGTACAAGTGCCACATGTCATGTCAGGTGGCATGCCCAGATAGGTGGCAGGCACCACACCAACGTGCACATCGGTGCCATGTTGGATAACATAGGTTGCGTGGAGCCATGTGACAACAAGAAAGACTTTGGCTAATGAAGGCCCTAAATATTCAAAAGGCCATAACTTTTGATCTAGAGCTTTGTTTTGATAAAACTTACAGTCGTTGGAAATCTCTCGACAAGAAGAAGACAACGGTGTCCTCAAAAAGGGGTTTGGAGATGGTTGAAGGAAAGGGATAATTTAATACCCCATCTCTTAAAAGGGTACTTAGGGGGTTGGGTGTGTTACACGACAGTGGTAGGTGCTACTAATAATAGGGGGAGGAAGCCTCCAACAAGATGAGCCGGAGTAGTAGGAGGGGTCGGGGAGGCTATTGGGGCACCCCCAGTCAGGGGACCCCTACATATCGTGCCACCCTAATGGTTGGTGTATGCTTGTTTATGGGAATGACATGCATTTTTGTAGATTCATATGTATATGGGAGAGGCCCACATTTTGTATATGAACTATATATAGGGGCGATGCCTCCATTTTTTTTTATATGATATTGGTGATGTGCTGGTGTGGCCATAGTTAGGGTCAGCGTGATGTAGCGATGTACTCCATTTTTTAAACTATTTATACAAAAAAAAAAACTTTTGATGTTTCTCCATGGTGTATTTAATGATGTGATGAATGATTTATATGCTTTTATTGATTTACACTAGATAAATTTTATGTGATGATAATAAAAACATGCATATGTTAAAAAGATAAATCATGTTAAACAATATTTGTTAATGCGATAGATGCCAGTCTAAAATGTCATTTGCAATATTGTCTACTAATTGATTTTCTCTTCTAGGAATGTGTGTAAATGTGATGGATTCAAAATTCATTGACAAAATTTTGACTTGCAAGTACTTTCTAAGAAGGCAAGGGTTGCGAACATGGTAAACATTGTTCAAATATGAGATGACAAGCTGAGAATCCAAGAATACACCAAAGTGGCGAATGTGAAGTTGAGCAACATCCTCTAGTAGGCCAATCACAACAACATACTCTACTTGGTTATTTGTAGTTGGACCTAAGCATACATGATTTGATTGAAGTAGTTTGTGTGAAGGTGAATAAATGGGCCAAGTCACATAATCCATACTTCAAGTCCATTGACTATCATTATCGACAAAACTGATGTGATACACTAGTGAACTATTCATAGGGTAATTAAAAAATGACAAGAAGTTAGAAGCATGAAATAGATCTGACGTGCGTGTAAAAAAGACTAAAAAATCTATGAAATTTTTTACTAAGTGAATATGCACACGGAGGTGGTCTGAAGTAGGGGGGATACTCAAGGGTAGAATCTCTTCAAATACAAACCATTGAAAGGGTCTTTAAGGAGGCTACTCTCAAGGTGAGAAAGAATGTATGGTCCCCTTGTAAGGTAGTTTTTGATAATGAATGGGATGCACCAAAGTGTTTCAAATTTACCAGGACCTAAGGCATCATGGGAAATATCATAGTTTAGGAAAATGTCACTTTCATTGAATGAACGAGGGAAAAATTGGCTATCAAAATTAAATTTTAAGTTCTTTTTGGCAGCTTCATTATGTTGCAATGGTAAGCGCTAATCTGCATCGATGGTCTCTATGGAAACTAGGTGTTGTTAGGAGAAAGTGGTGTTTGAAAATAGTTCAACTACTATTCAGAGTGTTGGTATTTCACACTCGATGGGTAGGACTACTTCCACACCATGGATGAGATGGAAGGGAGTAAATCCCATAGAAATTTTGACTACCATTAAGTATTCCTAGAGTGTTGAGAAAATCGTGAGAAAATCATGTGATGACAATTAGTTTTGTGTTTGTTCACTTTCTGATGTAGAATGGTTTTGAGAACTTTATTGATAGCCTCATCCTAACCATTGGATTGTGGGTAAATGAGGAAGTGAACTCGTGGGTGAAGTCAATACGGGAGGATAATTACTAAAACACTTCATTCTCAAAATGTTTGTTGTGATCTAAGACTAATTGTTGGGAGACATCGAAGCGAGTGATGACATGATTGAATAAGAAGTGAGCAAATGTATCTTCCGTATTGTTGAAGGTGGTCATGGATTCAACCCATTTGGTGAAGTAATCAATGACCAATATGATGTACTTGTGGATATTGTTGGATTGGGGATTGCATGTGTGGTGAACCAACCCGGTTCACTATGTAAATATACAAAATATTTGGAATATAAAGATATCCATAAGGACAATAAATAATATAAAATTATATGAGAATAAATAAGATAGTATGAGATGAGATGATTACAATGAGAATGAGGGTCTATATATATACCCACGTAGGAGTGTCCTTTCATATGAGGCATCTCTTCATTAGTAATTAATTGTTAATTATTAGTTTATTCGTTATTATTTATATTTATATATTATATATATATTTATGTTCATAACATTTCCTTCCTCTTTTGAAATGCTTTTCCTCAAAGCATAGTGATGGAAGGACTAGACGTCTTTTTATTTAGCTTGTAATGTTGCCGCATCATTCTTTGTTCTGTTGTAGTTGATGATACAAGATGATATGAACCTCTAAGTGTTTAGCAAAATTTTCGAACCGTAAAAGGATCGGACCATCCTAATTCAATTCTTTGTGGAACATTGCACTTCCATGATGAACTATTATCATGAGATTTAATTGTGCTGGTATCAATATTTCTCGGACGATAAATTGGTTGTTCTTGACTGAAGTGATATTGATACTATGACTGTTTAAGATATATTCTTTTATGATTGGGATGTTGATAAGGATTTATGGTACCATGATTTTCCCTTATTGTATGTGCAATGTTTCCTTGATTTGATGTGGGTATTGTATCTTCTTCATGAATTGATGTTGTTTTGTTGATTGCTGGATCTACACTCGAAAATTCCATGGTTTGGTCTCCAATATATGAATATGTCTTTTTTTCTTTCTTCAGTTGACTTTGTGGCTTCTTGAGCTGTGTCGTGGATTGGATCTTTAATTGTTCCATTTTCCATAAATTGGATTTGTTCATTTGAAAACTTCGATGCTTCCTTTTCTATAAACAGTTCTAACTTTTTTTCCAAAGACTTCTTATCATTCTTAAGATTTTTTGTTTGCATCAATAGGTTTTGATTATGACTTTTAAGACACAAATTTTCTTTATTATCTTATGTGTTGACCTTGTTCATGTCTTTCTTATCCCTTTCTTCCTCCTTGATTTGCTCAAGTAAACTTTGATTAAAGTTCTTCAAACGAGACTTTTCTTCATTTTTTTCTCATAGGATCTTCTCGAGAGTGTCTTTTTCTTCTTGTAACTTTTGAACGCATAGTTTTGAATTATTTGACTTCTTGATCTGATCAAGTAGCTTTTGGTTGTGTTCTTTTAAATGAAATTTCTTTGTTGTTATCCTTGATAACTTCCTCAAATTATTTTTGCATCCTTAATATTGAATTTTTATTTTCTTGAAGGATCACCTTCGAGATATTTCAAAGTCTTTAGATGAAGGTATTATCGATTTTGACCTCATTGTAATGTCCTGGGATGTCATAATTTTCTTTTTATAGGAAAAAGTCAAAAGTCTTTTCTCTGTGTTTAAAATGAAGGTACCTAGTCTTCCCAACCAGGGTAACCCAAGAATTATGTCAAACTCTTTTTTATACAGAGTTACCACTTTGAATTGGGACATATCTTCATAATCATCAATTGTCGCTAGCAAGTCTTTAATTTCATATTGTGTTTTGCAAAAAATATCTTCCTTTTCAATTATATTTGCCTCCTGAATTAATAATTGTTTTCCCAAATTGATATTAATGTAATTTTCATTATGGTCCAAGCTGATAACGATGTTAACCTCTCTTCCTTGAATATTCATTTTTAATGTAGAAAAACTGTAACATAAAATTGGATAAACTTCATAAGTAAATCTTCTTATTTTCTTACAAGAATCCATTTTTCTTTTGTCAATAATTTACGATAATAATTCTTTTTTATGAAACTTATAAACTCCTTCGATAATTAAATTGAATGTACCAGGTGTGTATCTGCCACTTTATTCCAATAATAAAGGATGCACGTATTAAAAAACACTTCGTTTATAAAAGACCTTCACACTTTTCTCGATATATATATATATATATATATATATTACTTATAATCCTTATATATATAACCCTATTATAATATTTCTTTATATATTCTCGATATTATAACTTTCAAATTTATTGAGGGGTAAATTATGTGTATGTTAACTCGATTTGGGTTTACATTATGAGAGTTATGAAGTGATTTATGCTAGTTGTGGTAGCTCTGTTTAATTAATTTGACCAATTAACCTCCTATGTAAAGCGTGACGCTTAGAATGGACGTCTCCCCACACTATTGAACAATTGTTATGACGCCAACCTTGAAATGGAAGCTTATGATGTCGACCTTGAAATGGTGGCTCTCCACATAACCTCCAATAACTGACTGCTAACAATGATTCGGACAATATTGGGACTTGATGGAAACCAATGGTTTCTTGGGCTTCTCGTAATTATCAAAATACCAAAATTACTCGTGCCATGAAAAATCTCCACAAAATCGGTGTCCACCATTCTTATTTGTCTGCGGTTCCTTCCAATTAAACCCGGTTTGCTAGTGTCATGATTTTCTGTGCTATAATTTCTTCAACGGTTGAAATTAGATTTCTATCAACACAAATTCCTTCAGACTTGGATATCTTGCTTGATTTGTCCTCTTTTGATGCTCGGTTAAGGATATCAGTGACTTCTTTGAGTAATTCAGCCTAGTTCCACAGTGATAACAGATATATAATAGATTTCTTATCACTGGTATATCTTAGATTGCAATAGATTGTTCTCTTTTTTTCTAAATTCTTGTTATTCTTTTTTTTTTATGTCCCTTTTTTTTCAATTTCTAGCAGAATGGTACTTTCACATTTCTTTGCAGCGGAAATAATCTTTTCTTCAAAAAAAATATTGAACTTTTAAAAATGGCCAAAATCCTGTTGTGGTCAAGGACTTGAAAAAAATCAAAGAAACTCTGAATGAAGAATGGTTGAACAAAAGTTGATTCAGACAAGGTCTGATAAAGAGACTGACCAAACGCCAAGATCATAAAAATGAAGCTCTGATACCAATGTGGTGAATCAACCCAGTTCACTATGTAAATATCCAAAATACTTGGAATATAAAGATATCCATAATGACAATCAATAATATAAATGTGTATGAGAATAAATAAGATAGTATGAGATGAGATGATTACAATGAGAATGAGGTCCTGTATATATACTGACGTAGGGGTGCCCTTTCATAAGAAACATGACCTTTCATATGAGGTGTCTCTTCATTAGTAATTATTGTTAGTTATTAGTTTATTCGTTATTATTTATATTTATATATTTTATATATATTTATGTTCATAACAACATGTCATAAAGTCAATGCTCCACTTACAGAAGGGACTGACTATGATGGTTGGGTGTAAGGGAGTGGGTGGAGCTCACGTTTTGTGTGTGAACACTTGGCATTTTGTACACCACGTGACTTCCTGAATACAATCATGGGATAAAGTGGGCCAAAAGTAATATGCTCAAATGACTTTCTGAGCAGTGGAAATTTCATACAAATTTTCTATGCAAGTGCCACTATGGAAATCGTTAAGGACTACTTCAACTTCTTCAAGGGTGAGGCATCGATGTAGAATGGTGTTTTCTCCCCGTTGATATAGAACATATCCAATGAGGATAATCTATCAAGGGGAATGGTGGTGGATGAGTCGACGATCATCCCGAGAGAGATGTGGACCAAAATTTTGTGTGCAAAGGTAGGTGAGGATATCACGATATTAGGTGTCATCGGACGAGAGAAAAAACATATGTTCATTAGGGAAGTTTTCATTTACGAGTGGGACCTTGAAGTCAAATGGTAAATCAATGATGAACTCTATGAGGATGAGTGCCTTCTTACTTTTGGGAGTAGTGAGAATCACATTCTATTGGGAGAATTTCCTATTGATTTGTCACTAGCTAAGTAAGTACTACATAAGATTGGATTTTGTGAGGACTTTTGTTGTTCATAGCAAGATGTAATGGTGCATATTTTGGATATTGTGAATCAAATCTAGGGATAAATTATCTTTATGATTGTAGTTCAATGGAGGGTTGTTGGGCCCGAGAGATGATCATTTTCACGACGTTATTATACACTTTTTTCCATATGTACATATGCATTTTTATCTTTCAAAGGAGCTTTTTGAAGAATTTTATGATAAAATGATATAATCGACATGAGGTATGTATAATTCATGTTTTGTGATTCAATCAAGTTTAATTTATCATATTTTATGGTTTCCAAGAGTTAGTTCATGTTTTTCTGCTATTACAGGGAAAAACACACCATGTTTCTTGGTCTGGCACTTGATCCAGCACTCGTTCCGGTGCTCGATCCGACACTCGTTCCAACACCCAGTATCGCACAAAAACGCAAGGCAAGTTGGCGGTTATGGTATTGGCGGCCAGTGATGGACAAATCGAACACATGGGTTTTGTTTGTCATCACCCCCTCCAGCTACTAAGCTCAAGACAACGCGATTTTAGTTGTCCAAAGAGGGCGATTATTGGTTTCCTCTGTTTTGTTAGTTATGGACGTATTTATTGTAAATTGCCGAATTTAGAGGTGGTTCGACCCTTCTGTGGTCGACCTCCAGGGTTGTAAACCTATAAATACTACCAGGATGGTCATTAGATTGTTAAGCAAGTAGAATAGCCATCAGATTGGAGATAAACTCGTTGTACTCTGTTTTTCATTTTTACATTGCCAAAATAGTGCCAGAACTGCATTTTTGACTTTCATGGTGAATTCAGCCTGTTGAAGTTCATGGTGTGCTTGTAGAGGGTAGCCACGACTTGCTGGGGGGCCCACCAACATCTTGGTGATGATCAATGTGTTGTTTATACATTTCATAATTTAAATTGCCTTTTATTTCCTGTACATGCATGTTTTATGTTTCAATTAGCTAGTTGTGATTTGATTGTTTTATTGTTCTTTTGCAGGTTAGTGTGTGTTAATATTATGGTAGCTGCGGGAGGTATTTACCTCTACATGTGAACCTGACGAGAATAGAAGACTCCGAGAAGCAAGAGAAACCCTAATGAATTGGCTAATAACCATAGAAGCCTTATCGGCTGAAGAATATAATTTATATTAGGCTATTAGCCTCCAAGAGAAGAAGTCGGCCAGAATTAATAATAATATACTGAACAGACACCTACCCAGAAGGAGAAGTCGGCCCCAGTAAACTGGCAGGATTACTATAAATATAGGGTGCCAGTTTCTCATTTGTCACATCTCAGGACTGCAGTTTTCCCAGTTGGTGCGCACTGTAGGTGTAGCTGGTGCGCAGGTTTGGAGGAGGGTTGCAGGTGTAGCTATAGCAGCAGCAAGTTTCAGTATTTGGCTTGGATATCTCTTGGCTAGGGTTTGGACTATCTGATCAACTTTTTGTGATGCGCTATCCTTGAGGAGAGATGCGCTGCTCTTTGTTTGGCTATCTAGCCTAGGGTTTGCTTCCGGAGGAATTCTCAGGTCAAGGTTAAGGTGCTCGGAGGGAGGCTTTGGCCTGTGGTTGGGAGACGAAGGTATCTTCGTGGTAAAACGAGCACACCATCTTATATATTCTAACAAGTTATGGGCCCACACCCCTTCAGTCAGCCTAAAACGTTGGAAGGAAACATAGTCGCTAGATATTGAGCTCATTGAGGAACTGCCGCTAGGGTTACTAGTAGGAGCATCTTCCAAAATAACTGAAGCTAGGGTTACCAGTAGTAGCAGTTGCAGAAACCCTAAACCTCTTGTTGAGGCACCTTAAGTGATGAGATTGACCTAATCTCCGAATAGATCAATGCACCATAGCCCAGCGCATCTCTTGGTACACTCATAAGACCAAGACGTGAAGTTTGGATTTCTGGTCAAATCTAGGGTTTGACTAAGTCAAGCAAGCCATGACGAACTCTATGAAGTCTGAGAACAAGCTAGAAGGAGCCTCCAACTTCAGAGCATGGAAGACAAGGATTGACCTCATCCTTGCTAAGAATAAAGTGTTGGACATTGTGAAAGGAAAGATCGTGAAGCCAGAGTTCAAAGAAGGAGAAGAGAAGGAACC
>JASDQU010099710.1:913009-931416 GCA_032191745.1 Picea mariana | reverse complement strand
CTAGGATCATTCAATTGCTTGAGTCATATCGACTCTTTGGTTCCCAACCAAAACCTAATGCAATTTTCATAGGTCCCCCTTTCCCCAAAGTGCAGGTCCTATCAACCTCGTGACCCACTTCCTGGCCCCTTTGAAGAAAATTTACAATGACACTATTTCTTTTTGCTAGGCCCCTTTAATCATATGAGCTCGGGCTGTGTCATGGGGCTAACCACGGAAAGCTATTTCGGGCTTCAGGCTTCGACCTTTTCATGACAACAAACTCTTATTTCCCCAAAATCAAAATCGGTGAACATAAATGATGCAAGGATCAGTGGTCATTGTCACTCTCTTAGATCAACGACTATGATTAGTTAGGAATTCAGCCTTTAGAAGTCTTTCTATTTTTCCTCCTTTGATTTCATCTAGAGTGCCACTTCTCCAAAATGCATGGATCTCTGCCACATGTCCCTTCCAGATCCAACGGTATAGATTCCCTCCTCTCTTTGTGACTTCATGAATATTTCTCTTTGATCTACGCAAATGTTTCAGAACTCTATCTCCTAGATCTCCTAATATTTCACCACCTATCCTCTCTTGACGATGGGTGACTTTGCTTGGCTTCGGGACTTCAAATAATCCTTACTCCAGTGAACACTTAGCAATTTTCTCGTTGTCTGAGACTTCAAATTCTCTCGTCCTTTCTGCACTCCTTGCAGTAACTCTGTGTGTGACCGTGCTAATTATTCTGAGCTTTTCTCGCTCAAACCTTGAAGTTTCTTGACCCTTTTGCATCCCTCTATGGATCCTCTGGTGCCCTCCTGAAAACTCGATGCTCTTTCTCCCGGACTTGTAATATGAATTCCTTTTGTCCTTGATGCACTCCTTGCGCTTGATTTGGCCTTCAGACAACTTCTCACAACACTTATCTAGGTGTTGGCCTAGTGCACTCCTTTTCACATGTCTTACTTCTGGATTCTTGAAATCCTTAAGGTTCACCAAGACGAATCCTACTTCCACTCAATGCACACTTGCATATATTTCTTCCCTTAGAGTGTTTAGTAACTCTGGGGTTCTCCTCACTGTCTCCAACACTCCAAAATGTTTTGGTCCTGTGCACGCTTGCACCTACTCAATGCCCTCCTCAAAGAGCTGGACAAAATCTTCAGTAATTCGGCTTTTGTGACTTCTCTTCATAGTTTCTCCTCTAAGGTATTCAGTGACCTCGAGGCTCTCCTCTGAGTATGAAAACTATTCTGGTCATGTCCTCCACTGACTTGAGAGAGTTTGTTCATGCACTCCTTGCATTGGCTCACAGAGTTTCAACACTCTATCGCAAACTCCTTGCACTTAGCCTAAAAGACCTAGAAATAATCCAACAACCTCGCCAATAGAGGATTCAATATTTATCTCTGTAGATAAAATTATAACTCATACATCTAAATCATATAATCATAAACACACAGAAAACATGCATGAAACAAACAAACACACAGAAATAATCTTATGCAAGAAAAACTTCTCTTTCTATTAATATGAATGCCTGTTTTACAGTGTGTACAGAAGCTGAGACTACAACATAGTATCGGTTCTCAAATCTTGTCTCTTTGGCTTACAATGATTTTTCATCGATCTTCAACAACCTCTATTTCGAATACAATACAAACATTTATACAAGAGGGGATCAATGGGCTTTACCTCCAAGCTACACTAGTGGTGTCCTGCATGCAACTGTGCTAATTCTTCTGAGATTTGCTTGACTAAACCTTGAAGGTTCGCGACCCTTCTGTGTCCCTCTATGGAACCTCTGGTGCCCTCCTGGGAACTCGATGCTCTTTCTCTCATAATTGTAAGTCTAAGTCGCTTTGTCCTTAATGCACTACTTGCACTCGATTTGGCCTTCAGACGACTTCTCACAACACTTATCTAGATGTTGGCCTGGTGTACACCTTTGCATAGGTCTTACTTCTGGATTCCTGAAATCCTTTAGGTTCACCAAGGCGACTCCTGCTTCCGCTCAATGCACACTTATAAAGCTTTCTTCCCTTAGAGTGTTCAGTAACTCTGGGGTTCTCCTCACTCTCTCCAACACTCCAAAATGTGTTGGTCTTATGCATGCTTGCACCTGATCAATGCCCTCCTCATAGAGCTTGACATAATCTTTAGTAATTATGCTTTTGTGCCTTCTATTCATAGTTTTTCCTCTAAGGTATTTAGTAACCTTGAGGCTCTCTTATGAGTATGCGAACTATTATGGTCATGTCCTCCACTAACTTGAGAGATTTCATTCATGCACTCCTTGCATTGGCTCACAGAGTTTCAACACTATGTCGTGCACTCCTTGCACTTAGCCTAAAGGACCAAGAAATAATCCAACAACCTCGTCGATAGAGGATTCTATATTTATCTCTGTAGATGAAATTATAACTCATACATCTACAACATATAATCATAAACACATAGAAAACACTCATGAAACACATAAACACACACAGAAAGAATCTTATGAAGAAAAAACTGCTCTTTCTATTAATATGAATGCCTGTTTTACAGTGTGTACAGAAGCTTACACTACAACAGAGTCTCAGTTCTCAACTCTCCTCTCTTTGGCTTACAATGATTTTTCATCGATCTTCAACAACCTCTATTGGGAACACAATACAAACATTTATACAAGAGGGGATCAACGAGATTTTCCTCCAAGCTACACTAGTGGTGTCTAATAACCATTCAAAATGCCTAACTAATGAGGCAGATTACAATGAGTGGGAATCTAGCCCGAATTGGGTTTAGATATTTCCTACCGTCAGCCACTTAAGGCGACCTCATCTACAACCTATGGGAAATCACAACTTGGCTCTTCCAGCCTGACACCATTCAATTTCCTTAATTACATTTAAATTTTGAGGGAAAAATGAGAGTGTTGGTGCCTCTCCCTTCTTTAAATGCACACAAATGTGCTAAACAACTGGTGCATGCTGAGGTGGAGCAATGCTCCTGCATCAATTCCTCTCATGCTCTTATAATGTTTTGGAATCGTAGCACACTACATGATCCTTTCATGTAAGGACACCACCAAGACCTTCCTTGCACACATTCCTACACACTACAAACTCTTCATCTGGATCTGCAATCTTCAAGATTGGGGCACTCTCCAATATATTTTTTAGTTACTGAAAGGTCTCTTCACATTTGGAAGTCCATTCAAATTCCACTTCCTTCTTTTGTAAATAAGTGATTGGACTTGCAATCGTTGAGAATCCTTTTATGAATCTTCAGTAATAACTGGAAAGACCCATAAATGATTTGACTTTTGTCACATTCCTTGGTGTTGGCCATCCTCTAATGGCCTCTATATTCTCAGGATCAACTTCTATCCCTTATGTTGAAATTGTATGCTCGAAGTAGTGAATCTTCTTTTGATAAAATATGCACTTGCTTAGCTTATCATACAATTTATGCCCTCTTAAAACTTGCCACACCATTCTTAAATTTTTCTTATGTTCGTCTTCTGAATTAGACTAGATGAGTATATCATCTAGGAAAACAATTACAAACTTGTCTAGGTACTCCCTAAACACTGAATTAATAAAAAACATACAAACAAATAGGGAATTTGATATCCCAAATGGAACTATGGTGAATTCATAGTTCCCATATCTTGTCCCGAATGTTATTGTGTTGGTATATTATTTCTTTATCCTCACTCGATGATAATCCAATCTCAAGTCAATCTTTGAAAATATTCTTTCACCTTTTAGCAGATCAAACAAATCATCAATCCTTGGAAAATGATATTTATTCTTTACACTTATCTTATTCAGTTGTCTAAAATCAATACACAACCTTGATGTTCCATATTTATTCTTTACAAAAATAACTGGGGCTCCCCAAGTTGACACACATGGGTCTATATACCCCTTCTTTAACAACTCTTCAATTTGCATCTGTAATTCATTCAATTCTAGCGTGCCCATTTTATATGGTGTCTTGGACACTATGGAATATCTTGTCACTCTATCAATAGAGAAATCAATGTCTCCCTTTGGTGGAAATCCTGGGATCTCCCTAAAAACATCTTCAAAATCCCTCAAGACCGGATGGTCTTCAATGCTTGTGACTCTATCTATGGTTTCCTCCTCCATATGGGATGAAAAATATGAAATCCCTTCCTGAAAATATTTTTCAACAACATAGCTGAAATATCTCTAAAAGATACAGCTCTTGGAATGCCCTGAATCTTGCCTTGCTTCCCTTCTTCGTTAAGACATGTGATTGTATTGTTGTAATAGTCTAGGACAACATGATGTTTTTCCAACCAATCCATGATAATTAGATAATCATATGAACCCAATGGTATGATGTTTACATATACCTTCGTACTGCATCCATTCATGTCTATTACACAATATTTAACCAACTAATTGATTTTCCTTTTATTTAATGTGGCTAATTGAACTAACCAATATTTCTTATTCTTACTCCTTTGTAAGTTAAATATTTCAACAACATTAGCATTTATGTAACTACGAATAGCTCCGGAATCAATCAAAATTGTTATGGATTGGTTATCAACCTTACCTTCCACTTCAACCATGTTGGATTGATAATATTCTTGCTTGTTTTCCAAGGCTATGTAAATCCTTAACATGTTTCCTCCCATGTCTTCCATTGTTTTAGCCTTCTGAATGTTGTGGACAATCCTCAATATTTATCCTTTATGAGGGCAGCCCCTATATGAGTGATTTCCCTCACAACCAAAACATTGTACAAGATACTCCCTTGGCCTTTTCCCAAATTAATTTGAAGTCTTATGCTCATTTTGGGGTGACTAACCTTGTTGATTTTCTTTGGAGTTATTCCTGAAAAAGGGTGGCTTAAAACCTTTTTTCCTCTGATCCTTTTTCTGTTTCATCTTGTCATTCCAATATTTTTGGAATAATACCCTCCCTCTGTTCTCATGAAGATTCTTTCCTCTCCTTATGGATTCTTCCAAATTTTTGGGGTTATCATATTGAATTGTGTCACTATAGAAGGAGGGTAACCCACTTAGAAAGCATTGTATTTTGATCTTCGCATCCTTTACGAAGTCAACATACTTTAGAAATTCAAAGAAACCTTCCTCATATTATTGCATTAACATTGCTCCCAACTTGATTTCAAAGATTTTTTTCATCTTATTGACATTCAAATAAATATTTCTCTTAGAAAAATATTCTTTGAACTGCCTCCATGAGATCCTCTTCTCATGAAAGTTTTTGGCTTGCTTAAGATGATCCCACCACATGTTTTCCTTTCCTTGCAAGTGGTAGGTTGAGATTATAGCTTATACCTGAGAGGGGAAATCGTGCAACTGGAAATATTTCTTCATTTCCAATAGCCAAGTCTTGGCCTCTTCTCCTTTCCTATTCTCACCATTGAAAGTTGTGGCTTAATTTTCCCGATCTCAGCCTACAATTTGTTTTCCTTGAGGATTCTCATTTGTGTTCAAACAAGAGATAAAATTGGGCTTATCCCTATCCCTTAACTTGCATGAGTTCTTTTGTTGGATTTACTTAGAGAATGATGGAACCTTCTCGTACTTTTTAACTGCTTGTCATTCCAATGATCATCTTGTTTTCTTTGAAATGTAAATGTAGTCCCTTTTCTAGCACTAGATTATTTCTTGGTGCCATATTCCTTTTTAACTTTCTTATGAATAATATTTAAACTTTGAAGTGTGTTTTCTTGATCCATCATAATCCTTTCATTATCTACTCCAAATATCTTCACTTCCCTATGCAAGATTCTCATAGTTACAGGCTCTTGCTTGTCTCTTCTCCCATTACATTTGTATCAGTATTAACCATGTTAAAATGAATACCTCTAATCTCCTCCTTGTGGTTATAATATGCATGACTCTATTTATCATATAAGAACCAAATTTTCTTTCTTGTACCTCTAATTCTATAAGAAATGTGCATGCAATAATTATTGTTAGAACAAGCATAACATAAAATATTTAATCAATTAGAATACATGTTACTCTTTATCCCAATATATGAAGGACACAATGCATCAACTCAAAATCTAATTAATTAGATGCATTCCTCTCTAAAAAAAAATTTCAACGACTGTACCCATGCCTTAATACGAGTTATGAGCGAAAAGTTACAACATTTACAAGCTACAATTTCCACTCTTTTACTGCTACAAAAATATTTGTATTAATTTCTGGAAAAACTTATTTCCAAAATAAATATTCTTAGTGGATATCTCTTTTCTCCTCCTCAATACATTTCCAGTGACTATTCTCTTTCTCAAATCCAAGCTTTGAGCTGAAAGTTATTGTCTGGAGAAGTTTTGACTATTTTACTCAATTTACCCATGTATGCTATAGGTGTCTTATTTGTCTTCTTACTTATTTTTACATACCCAGATCCTAAATATGGCTCCATGGATGATTTTGATGGTTGATAATATTTCCATAGACTTCTCTTGTACCCCAAATGGACCTTTGAGCAAGCAGTTATTCCCTCTGGAAGTAATCAGACACTGAAATTTTACCCTTGTTGTTTTGGTTGTAACTTTCTTATATGAGCTATGTTTTGCAAACATATTAGCTCGTTGGACACATCTCCTAGAGATATTTTAGTTAATCCATAAAGACTATTTGTGGAGCGTACTCCATTTACACTCTAAAAGATTAGAACTCCTCAAAAACAAATTTAGGTCCTCAAAATTTCTTTGTAGGTTAGTGACCTTCAAAAATATGAAAAATTCGGAAAATTTCATATAAAATTCACTATTTTACTATTGTAAAAACCCTTTAAATATGATTTGTTAATCTCAAATTATGTGTAATCTAAGTCATTGATCCTAGCTACATAGGTGATGGACACTTTCCTTTGGACACATGAAACATTATTCCCAAAATGTCGACTCGGTTGTCGACCCTCGGTCCATTCCCTTGACAATCAATTCACAACAAAACACTAAACCAATCGATTCGGCCATTGACCATTTCCCGTTGACAGTTTTCATTGGAGAATGAAACTCCTCACCAATCCTGCCAATGCCCGATCATCATCCCATTACTCTTCGGTCATTTCTCTTGGAAACCACTTGTAACACCTTGTTAAACCAGTTGACTCGACCATCGACCATCGACTGCTTCTTTGCTTATATGGCATGCCACATGGATGTTGATGTGGCATGGTATGTCATCGTAAGGTACTAACTTGGATGATGTGGTATGTCACGTCATCCCAAGGTATTACCTTGGATGGCGTGGCATGACACATGGATGTTGACATGAAATGACACATGGATGATGATGTGGCATGACACATCATCACCCTCTTTTATCCATCAAACATTTCTCTTGGATGATCAGAACACTTTGCCAATTTGGTCAATGCCTGACCATCAACCCATCGATCATTCCTCTTGTTCGACCAAAGAATTTCTCTAAATCAGTTGACACCCAACCATTGGTCCATCGACCAACAACAATTTCCATTGGAAAATGAAAACACTACGCCGAATTTGGTTGACCCAACTTTCAGTCATTGATGTTTTTATTTGGTCAACTCCAATGCTTAGAAAGTTTTTTACTAAAATCCTGAACAATTTGTATAGTTTATCTCCCATTGAGAAATGATCTCAGTCATCAATATACCAACTTCGTCCATCTCTATTGATGCCTGACCATCAGAAATTTCTTTTGGCTGACCCAAACTCTTCACCAATTCAGTCATCCTAATCATCGACCATTGGTGATTTCTCTTAGCTAACTTCAACACCTAGAAATTTTGACAAAAACCCAGGTGAATCTGGGTTGTTGATCTCTCACTCAAGATGATCTTGGTCGTTGATTCTGATCCATCCTCCCAATGGTTGAAATGAATATAGATCTTCAATATGATCCATTTTTCCAATCGCTGAAAACAATATTGGCCATCAATTTACTCAACATTTCACACAGCCTAAACTTTATGAATTTTTAAATTTATTAAACTAAATCTCAACCGTTGATCTCGAGATCAAATAAAATCTCAATCATCGATTAATTAAACTATGGAAAACACTACAACGACCATTAAAACTTCAAATTTCAACCTTTTAGGTCGAATTTAACTCTTTAAATCTGCATATCTACTCCATTGAACCTCTCATAGACAATCATGAGTCATTTAAAGTTATATTTTTCTCACGCTTTTGGGGATTTCACTCTATTTTTCTTCGTTTCTTCCCAAATTCATCATAGACAAAATCTGCCACAATAAATTTGTCAAACTTTCACTGGGTCAAGGCCATATAGGCCTGATGTTTGAACCATATGCTTTGATACCATAATGTAATGTCTCCTAGCCCTACTGAGGAACATTATGATGCATAATACTCTTAAAATTAATTTTTTTACGGCTAATTCATTTTCCTGTAACTTCCAACTATGATTTACATACATATTTAACAACTATATATTACCATAAATTATATGCATCTATAGCATGCTAAAATAGACATGAATTCTATATAATAAACTAACATATAAGCATAAAAATTCTTCTCAAATACATAGAGTTCATGCACAACAATTTAAATCATAAATACAAGACATAAAACAAATAAAACACTTATCTTTCAAATTAGTTGTGTAGCTAGATACTTGGGTTGAATGTTCAACCCAACCATAGACTTGATGTTCCAAATATAAAAAAAAATTCACCCTCGAGCTGAGGCTAGTAATCCACAAAAGAGGGTGGTCTCTCACTATTCACTAACAACTCAGAAATCCCACAACCCACTCATATTCTCCTACAACTATCCCTATTTTCCACCAACTCTCTTTATCTTGACCTGCCCAACCCAAGGAATCTACCCCTTCATTGTTATTAGTCTCTCAGGCATCCCATTTTTTTTATTAGGGTCTCTTTGGCATACTTAAACATGAATATCTCAGCTGGAAACTCAAGGGAACTTGTTGCTAGGAAAAACTACCAACAAACAACAACAAACACTTGTTGTTATAGTGATACTCACAAAAGATTTCACTCTTTAGGCTTAAAAACTTGGCTCTTCAATCTTTAGCTCCAATATGATCCATAAATTCTCCAACATGCTCTAGAATTCACCCTCCATCGATGTTCTAGCCCCAAGCTCTCTTTCTTCCTCTCTACTTGTTGTTCATGCACACAAACTTATTGTGTAAAATTTTTGTATCCCATAAAATTTTCCTCGCCTTTGTCTTACTTTCTTGAATCACATGCTTCCCCAATCTGATTGTACTCAACCCCCCATGCTCCCAATAATTATGGGATGTGATGGTACACACCCACCCTCTTACATGTACTCAATAATTTTCTTTGGGAACACTCAATAAAAAATTAAAAGGTTCATATACCAGTAGAAATTTTAGGAAAATGGGTTGAATTAATATAGATTGGTAATTCCTCCATCGAACTTCTTAAGACATTCTCCTAGACCCTCTATTCTCTTGTGTATTAATTCATCACCCATCTCTATCCATGTCCCCTTAGCAACTAGAATCACAGTTTATTATTAACATTTAGAAATACAATTCGCATATTACATGGCATGACCATAGCGGCATATTATATCTACATTAAGCATTAACTAAATTGGGGATTATAGTGGGGATGTTACAAATCATTCATATAAACTAAAATAATCAAAAGATGTGTGGTCATGTCAATAGTGAAAGTTTTATTCATGTATATGCCAATTTAGAGATGAAGGTTTAATAATGACTTTGGTATGCCTCACTTGTATATTTAAGAAACAATTTGTGGATAGAAGGTAGGCCAACCCTTGTGGAGAAGTTCTCTGTTATATTTTATGTTTAGGGTCTCCAAAATGAAGACTATGCAATGTAGGAGTTACACCCTTAATCACAAATTCATAAAAGTGGCCTAACAAGACTAAAAGAGAGGGCATTTGGCATCACAAAAAACTATATTAATGAATACAAGAATTGGTTATTGATGTATACAATGAGTTTAAGCTTGTAGGGTTAAAGTCTCTACAACTGAAGCGTAGTGAAGGATGTGACCATACTTTGTAATAAAGTCTTTGATATTTATATCGTTATAGTTAAAAAAAATGTTATTGATGGTACTAGTAGATCCCTTGAGTTGATGTGAAATTATAATGTCTCTAAATGCATTGTATTTGTATTATTTATGTTGATTATTTGAACATTTCCCTTGTATCTTTGCTTTTTTTAAACCATGTGAAATTACGAACTCGTTAGAATGACCTGGGCTAGGATCAAAATCAAACCAACTGGATTATACTATAACCCAAGAATATATCCAACAACCTGGAAGATATATATACCAATAAATCATGATTTATCAAGACCTGTGATGTCTAGATACACACCCACAAGGTGGGTCCCACTCATGTACCAATATTGGTGGGTTTCTACCCTTCTATCCTTGTCGCAATGGGTCGAATGTCTCAACAATGATTTGAACTCAGGAGGGGAGAGTGCAAGACCTACCTCCAAACCATTCAATCTATTTCCCCTCAACTCTTGTAGATTTGTTAGAAATATTTTAGGATTTTCATGAAATGGTATTAGAGTGAGTAAAATCTTATGGGCTTGGGACAATTCTAAAGAAAGAGTGGGGTTGGGTAGAATTATTACCTTGAGAGTAATGGGTATTCTATGAGAGAACATTTGAAATTAAAGAGAATAATAGTAAATGAATTTAGTAAGGGTATGATGCTAGATTGATTTGTCTAAATGAGTGAGGAAAACATACCTCTAGTGGTACGAATGGATAGACATTATAAGAAGAAATACATGTCTAATGTTGAGTATTAGGTAGAGATTATGGAGGATGAGATGTTTAATAATATATAAGATGAGGTTATAGAGAGGTTATGTTGGATGTTGCAACACATATTAAGGATATTTAATGCCATGTATTTCATCTAATAAAGGAGATGACTATAATAAATATGAGGAGAGAGCCATACATGACATTTTCATAGGTAAAATCCTTAGATAAGGATCAATAATGAAGCATAAGTAGTAGACATATACCTTATGTATTTGAACGGTTATTTCTTAAATTTTGAAGAATGTGAAAGAGTGGCTATATGAATTAACCTAACATATAAGATATTTACAAGACAACAAGAGAGTGATGAGGAAAAACCTTTTTTTTTAAGAGAATATTTGAAATAAGATATGTTTTGTGGAGAGAAGAAGACATATAAATAACACGCACATGAATATCATGGGATTGAAATCATGTTCAAAAATATGATGTCAATTCAATTTGTAAGAAATTACTTATGTATTTGAACGGTTATTTCTTAAATTTTGAAGAATGTGAAAGAGTGGCTATATGAATTAACCTAACATATAAGATATTTACAAGACAACAAGAGAGTGATGAGGAAAAACCTTTTTTTTTTAAGAGAATATTTGAAATAAGATATGTTTTGTGGAGAGAAGAAGACATATAAATAACACGCACATGAATATCATGGGATTGAAATCATGTTCAAAAATATGATGTCAATTCAATTTGTAAGAAATTACTATTGATGATGATATGCGATGGGTTTTCCTAATTACCATAATATTATTTTTGTTGATGTAGCTAAATAAAATTTTGTGGCACATGAAGTAGGTGATCATGTTTCTATTAGGGATATTCTAAGCATGAAAGGGGGAGAAAAGTTGAGTATTATAGAATATGAGAAGATAATATTTCATGAAGTTATAATGAGAGAGAAGATGGTGGCCCTAATGATTGCCATAGGAGAACATGAACACCATTGCTAGAACATGGTTTTGAATTTTCTTGAAGAAGATAAAGTTTGTTGGGGTGACATACAAACTAATGAAGATGAAGATAATGATGTATTAGAGGACAATGGAACTGTAGAAGAGAATAATGGAGTGGAAATATAAATTACATTAAAAGATGTACAGGTGGCGATTTATGATTTCCATATTATTTTTGTTGGAGTAATTAACTCCTACTTGTCTTATGTACTTAATATGACATATTCTTCATCACATTTTTAAAATTATTGTTTATTATTTTTAATGTAGATATTATCTCTACATGAGTGATTTAGGAGTTTGGTATATCTATGAGAGATCTTAGATCCTATTTATGTGCGAGGTTGAGATATTTTCTCAACAAAATGGATTGTATGGCTTAGAGAGTCAATCTATCCTAAGGACAAGATTAATGTATTTATATCTATGTAATGTTTCATTAATAATATATTGAGAATAGTTTTTTTTATGTACAATGTCTTCTCTCTGCTTTTCTAAATTGGTATTAGAGTGGGATTGGGCTTAGCTCTCTTAGGGGAGAGCCCTGGAAAATGAGATCTTGTGATATGTAGTAGTAGTAGTAGTAGGATTAGTGTAGGCTTGTGCAATTATATTTTTATGATGTTGTGTGTTGTAAGGGTGTTTCCATTTGTGATTCATTATCTTTCTGTCCACCCCCGTGAGGCTGCCACTCTCAATCCATGTTTGCATAGTGAGCATTCTGCATCCATCTGCATATTGTTGTAAATTTGTGAAGATAAACTATTCCCTACCTGTTATAGTCCAAAATGCCACCACTATGCATTCTTGGCCATGTATCATCCATATACACACTTGCAAATTAATTTTGTTGGAGTTCCTTATCAAAAATCTCATTTTTCAAGGTGTAGGATACTTTATATATAGGCATCCCGATTACATATGCTACCTGATACATAGGTGTCCTGCATATGTATGCTACCTGATACATAGACAACCTGCGTACACTCACAAAAGTTGCAAAAAATTAAAATTGTGTGCTCTCTGGTGGGTGTTTACGAGCCATTGTGGGTTGCATAACCATTCTTACCTCCTATAGCCCTTCTCACAACTGAATAACCATATAATTTCCATATAAAAGGACCCTCGGGAGGTCATTTGGAATAACTTTTGAATAGGAAAAGAAAATCTACCCGAATTTATCCTTCTTTCTCTCTGAGTTTATGCATCTAGTTCTGAGTATCCATCCTCAACAAGCTCATTCTCTCATCCTCTCTATGTAATCCATCAAACCCCTTAGTTTTGCATGTTGACTGTGAGGATTTTCTAGGGATTGTGGGATTAATGCACTTGGAGTCTTATTGGAGGAACCTATGTGAGGTTCATGGAGTGGTGTCAATATTAAAGATTTTGGTTGTAATCTTCCTTATATGTTATCAATAAAAGAGAGCTTTGCTTTCCCAATTCATGTGTCTATGTTTTTCTAAATAATTTTGAATGTTTATAGCTTATTTCATGAGAATTAGTACATGTTTAAGTTAATGATTATTACATATATGCTCTTGTAGATTGTTTTCTATGTTGTTTTAGGTCATCTTTGGGAGGAGACCTGCTACTTAGGAGCAAGCAACGAAAAAAGGGGGATCTATTATGAATGAAAGGATATAAGGTGTCAATGTTCATCTTTTCTTGTTTCCCTTGTTTAAAAGAAATCATTAGGGTTTGTGATATTGCATAAGAATAGGTCAGTTTGTATGTTTTAAGGAATCATCTCTCTGCATAGCCATTATAGCCTCACTAGGGGGTTTTTCCCCAAAGTAGGATTGGACAATCCAGTAGGGAGTCTCCTTAGGGTCTATATAGGAGATATTTATTTAATTTGATTTCTTGTATTCTATGTACTTTATGAGTCTATCTCAGTACGCGACAAATAGGTCGCGTACATAAATTATGAAACTTTTCTTCTTTTGAATATTTTTGGACATATACATGACCTATTTGTTTCTTAGGAAGAATACATACACGTTCTTCCTTAACACAACCCATGTACATATGCATGCATTATGAACACAACCAACATGTGTGTTGAATTGGGAGTTTTTTTCAAAACTCCTCCCACTTTTCTAGGAAACTCTTGGTCTCTTAGGTCCTCCTGAGTATCAAGGACCTCTGTTGACTACTATTTGACAGGGTTTGAGTCTTATTTTTCCTATAATATTGCAATATAATCTCTTTTGTATGGTCTTCTTTTTCTCTCTATTTTTCTCAAAGTTTCAAGGTTTGTTTACAAGATTTAGGTTCTCGTCTGGATTCTTTTGAATCCATACCCTTTGGCAGTGGTCTAGGACACAAATTAGTCTTTTGTTTGCTTTCCTTCTCTCTTTGTATGATTTGAAAAAGTAAATAAAAGTTTCTTTATTGTGATCCTTAAGTTTTCATTTTAAAATCCAAATAAAAAATAAAATAAAATAAACTTGTAGTTAAGTTTAAGATATTTTCTTACCTTCCCTTGCCTTCATTTAAAAAAAAAAAAAAAACTTCTTAGTTGCATTTTCATGTCACATTGCATTGTTAACATTTTATATTTGAAAAAGAAAAAGATCTTAGTATAGGAATTTTTTTTTTCTCATCTTGAAAATAATTTAAAAGGAAAATACCACTTGTTTGTTTCCTTCCTTTACTTTTCTCGCATTGAGGGCACAGTTGCATTGATCATTTTTACATCGGAAAGATACAAGTTTGTATTTCAAGTTTTTGAAGGATTGTTTATGCATTTTGCTTGAAACTCTTTTTCATTTGTAGAATTAGTTTAAAATATTTTTTTCGAGTGTTCTAATTAGTTTATTTTTTACAAGAGTATCAAACAACATCAATTGCACTTTCATTCCTTGAGTAAGAAAACCCCCATAAAATGAATGTGCTAATCTAAAATATATTAGTAACACTTTTTATAGGGTTCACCAATAGCTTAGGCTAGGGCCTTGGATTAGGTGTGGAGAGGTAAACTCTCCAAGGCCAACCAAAACTTAACTTAGGTTCCTGTGTCAGGGTGCAAAAAATCCACCTTCTAATTACTCAATCCGGGAAGCTCCTCTAACACAGGAGTCAAACACAAGGCCACATTGAGGACGATGATGAAGATATTGGGGGTGAATCTTGTAGTGTTACTAGGTCGACTTGTGTCAAACCTTTGAGACACTTGGACCCATCTAGGGTGCTCTAAGAGTGATTTTGGACCTGTTGCATTTCATGCCTCAAGATGAACTTCGAGCTTAGTTACCCCACCCATACACTCACTCGGTTATAAACTGTACCCCACTAGTTGTTGATTACAAGTTGGTGGCCTAGTTTCCATTATATAGGTTGACACAAAGGTGACTGTGAAGGGTGTATCACGGTACCCGAGGCAGACTCTGTACTCTATGGGCGACACCCAAAGGGACCATCGGTTGGAGGTATAGGTGACTACTTCTCCTGGCTAGTCATTTTACTTTTTGAATGCTTTGGATGATCAAGACTTCATCTTCCTAGGTCAGAAGTATTCAAAAGGGTAGTTTGTTTGGCTTGTATCTTTTAGGATTTTTGTTTTAGTGGTGTACTCTATGCTCCCTAGTTTTCCATAGAGAGTTATACAATCATTTCTTTAGTTCTCTAACCTAAGGTGGTAAACGGCACACTCCGCCAATCGTGAGGAATTTTTGGTCTTCTTCTTAGAAACGTGGAGCTACCTCTTTATAGTAATATATTTTTATACCACTGATTTACCACAGTCAATGTGTGAGACTTTTATGGACTTGAACGATCTCGCAAGGGAAGAACCCATGCATAAGATATTCATGGAAAAATTTCTTGATGATACCAACCAAGGAACCCCTTCACAAGAGGATTCTTGTGCTTTTCCTTTCTTTGGAAACATTGGTGTCCCTTTGATGGCCACTTTAAACATTCATGGGTTAAATGTGGGATTACCAGTTTGGTTGGGTACCATTCTAAATGTCTCGAATTCTCTTGACGCTTCTTACTTAAGCACCTTATTTCATGGGAATAATGTTGATGTTCCTTCGTGAGCAAAGTCTTATCCTCCTCCTTACGACTTCTCTAGTGAAATTCTATCTACTAGTAACTGAAAGTCTAAATGAAATAGAAAGAGGAATTATAGGAAGAAGAAACCTTCGGCCTGTGCTAGTCATGCTCGAAGCAAAAGTCCATTCACTACTAGTCAGTTTGTAGCCTCTATGAGTCATGTTATCAACCAATCACCAACTTCTGTAAGTCAGGTTGGACAAGTCATGTTGGGGGCACGAGTCTTGTCAATGTGAGTCATATGAGTGATATGTAAACAACCTATGCTATTCATGTTGGGGGCAAGCAACTAGCCACTCCTAGTCATGTTGGGGGCATTGATTCTTTTGAGAAACCTAGACTGATAGGACATAAGCCTAAGTTCCCTTGCAGGCTTTCCAAGGAAGATCAACTTACTCATATGTTTCCTGGTATTCCAGAGGTATGAAGATTGTGGTCCATGCATGCAAGCTCTTCTGATTCTGAGTCTTCTTCCCTTTCTCAATAATTTATTCAACTAGTGGTTGAGAAAGTGGTTGTGTTGATGCAATATTCAACGAATCTGACTCTTATTTTTGGGGGTGATGCACCTTCATACCATGTTGTCTCGTAGCCTATTCATCGAGTGTTTGAGAAAGTGGTCGTGTCGATGCAATCTTTGACTGATCCCACTCCTCTTCTCGGGGTGATGCACCTTCAAACCATGTTGTCTCACAACCTATTCAACTAGTGGTTGAGAAAGTGGTTGTGTCGATGCAATCTTCATTTGATCCCACTCTTCTCTTAGAGAGTGTCAAGTCTACCAAAGTGGTCACACCGATGCAATATTTGACTAATCCCACTCTTCTTATGAGGAGTGATGTGTCTATCGACTATATTTTTAGTATTTTCAGTTCAGTACCTTCAAAACAAGGTGGCATTCGTCTTACTTCGAGCACACCCTCTCCAAGTCATAGGATGGTTTTCTTTGATTGGAATGACCTTGTTGAGCCTCGCCTTCCTTCTTTTTCACCCTTTCAAATAAGGGTTGAAGTTAATTCAAAAATCATTTACCAATGTATTGTGGATGAAGGAGCCTTCACAAGTATTTTATCCTCCTCGATCTGGAATTCTTTGGATTCTCCCAAGCTTGTGTCTACTTCGCATGAGTTGTTGACTTTTCACAGACGTCCTAGTGAGGTGGGAAGATTGTCCTTGTCGATGTTATAGTGGTGCAAGGCCCGTTAGATTTAAATATGCTTCTAGGGCATGATTATGCATATGCTATGAACGATGTGGTGTCTATGCATTTCTCTCACAATGGAAGCATTGTCACTATAGACGAGCTGGCATGTGATAATCACCATCCTAATTTGGCATTAGTTCAGGATGCCCCTGTATATGTTCCTAGTGTTCGTGTAGATTCTACTCCGCCATGTGTAAACTATGTGGTGTCTTATCCTTGATGTTCATTTGCTTTTGAGCAAAAACCTGTGCAATCATGTTTTCCTTCTAGAGACATGGTCTCAACCATTGATTGGTTTTTCTATCGAATGGGGGCATGGGAGCCCTTGCTTCCCCCTCTTGGTCCGAGTGATCTTGAGTTTACTTTCGAGTCTGATCTCGTTGTTTGTAGATCCTCAAGCCCTTGTGCTTGTGATTCTTCGCTTATAGACTATAAACATTATGATGCCCTAACTGTGACATTATGACGCTTTAGATATGTCCAACTTTGATATCCACTTCTATGGTCTCACTTTATATGAGGCAATGATAATACTTACAATGTGTGAAACATTACACGAAAAAGTAGATGCCAAGACTCCAGACAGAGCTGTGCAGAAAAAGTTCGAAAGTTCTGATTATAAAAAACATATCCACGCTTAACTATTTTCTTAAATATAACACGCACTGGAAAACTGCTAAAATCTGAACTTTCTGAATTTGAATATCGAGTGAACGTTTATATTTTCATATTTCTTTCAAACTTTAAATCCAAAGTTAATTCGCCGAATAATTGTTGAAACTCTAAGATTTTGGCTGTGGGTGCACAAAAATGGTAGGTGATGAGTTGCTCTATAGTCATTATTTCATAGCCGACCATATTGAGATTCTAACATTTCAACCACAGTCGCCCAAAATCGGTAGATGATGAGTTGCTGAGTTGCAGTCTTTCAACTTTGATGGCCGCCCATATATGATGAGTCGGCGCACCAAAACGATAGATGATGAGTTGCTGTCTCATGGGTGCACAAAATTGGTAATAGTCGACCATATTTTCTTGAGATTGTGAGATTTCAACCATGGGAGCATAAAATTGGTAGATGATGAGTTGCTCTGTTTCATAGGCTCTGCATATTATTTTTTAAACATCGTACAACATTTAGGTCAGAAAATATCTGGTGGGAAAGGACGAGCACGATCTCCATCATTCAGAAGTATGAACCATTCAGATATATAGTCGTTTGTGCAGAATCTATTTCGGCCGCTAACTGTCAATCTCAGCTATGCAAAGGGTTGACATTGGGTATACAGTGATCACATTTTTTTGAAAATGGCAGACGCGCTGTACAGACGGACCAGTAAACCAAGACTAGCG
>JASDQU010099710.1:828120-848938 GCA_032191745.1 Picea mariana | reverse complement strand
TCTTCACTGGTTTAAATTCTCTTGAGCCGTTGTAAGAGGAATCATTATACGCGCAAAGAAATTCAGAGCATTCAAATAAGAGAGACGAGCAATTCAAAAGCTATAGAGATCATGTGAGTATCAAATAACCAAGTTTAGCAAGCTTTACAGGTATGTATCCAAGTCTGTGGCTTTTCGTGTTTACACTTTATATATTTTTTATCTGGTTTTGTTCTTCATGCAGTCTCTAAAGGTTTAGTTTGATTGCAGGAATAATGCCTCTAAGAAATCCAACCACTAGACGATCGTTGAGGGCGCCAAAGCTGAAACAACCAGAGTTGGGTGAAGGCTCCTCTTCAGGGGTCGTGAAGCAATTGGAATACACTCCAAGACCAAAGCCTACCATCAAAACAATGACGAATAAGGTTTTTAATTAGCCTCTGGCCTTTGGAGACACAGAGGCAAGCATAGGGTCCAAGGTGACACTCCCACATTGGGGAGAGCTCTTTAAAAATATCAGCCAGAAAGAATACCTGGAATATATCCCACACAATGAACCAAATGTGAGGGTGCTTGACGACGAGGTGTTTCTGAATATCTGACGATCGTACCTGCACATGGTAGCAAGCAAAACCCTCGTCTTTCTCTGTATATAACTTTTGAAGTGGCTCATCGACCACACAAACACACATAAGTGTTTAATCAATGACCACAATGGTGGGTGTGTCAAGGTTTTCCTTCTGATAGAGGTCCATAAATATTACAAACTCTAAGACCCCAAGGAACGACTGAATACAAATTTCATCGTGAAGTTCTACAAGCATCGTGAAACCATCCAAGTGATGGCCTCATGGTGGAGGGAAGACAATAAATACACCAACTAGAGCACCGGTTGGTACCAGGTGGCCAACTTAAGGGAGCCATACATCTACTTGATGGATCTCATTTTCCGATTATATGGGGAGAAGGACTACTCCAGATTTTCAGAGGCGTGGATGCCCTTATCTTACACAATGGTGTTTTTGGGGAGCAGCTTCAACTGGGGAGCCATGATTTCTAAGAAATTGAGTGTCTACATACAACAGGCTCAGGCATCAAAGCAAAGAGAGACACTAGCCTTCTACATGGCCTCATATTTACTTGATGTTATGTGCGTCAGAAACATTTTCGTCGGCATGAACCTGAGTTGGCACGTCACAGAGCTACCATTCCACGTATATTTCAGCGTCCTATGGGAGAACAGGTATAAGAAATAGTACTCCCTCATCTGCGATGAAATCATCGCACGTATTTATTTCATTCTTTTTAAGAAAGAATGCCTGAGACTATCGGTTGCAGCCAAAAATATGATATCAAAAGTAGGCCACTGGTATTTGGATGAGTGTGATACCTACATCAGGGTGTTCGGGGCTACTAGAGCACCACACCTCCTACCAGCGCATGTCCCTGGCCGACTTGTAGTAGGTGAGATATGGTACCAGACCATCCTGCAAGGCTACAACGCCACCTTGGTCAAGGACAAGAAGCGGGTGTTCTTACCTTATGGTTTCCATGTAGGATTCTACATGGTGAAAGACACCACTCAAGCTAAACAAGAAGGGTTGAGCCAATTAGAGTTCAGATTCCAGACGGGTCGATTCCGCAAGCACGATCCAAAGGGTTTGTTCTTGAAACATACTTCGAAAGTTTCATCCTGTTGGTTGTATGCCCACGGAAAATTTGAAGATGAATTCTTTACAGAAAATACCCAAGACGGGGACAAGGTGGTGGAAAGGATGGCCGACCCAAAAATGACCAGGTTCAGGGCCATGAGCCTGGATGAACAAGAGATGACCATAGATAAATTGACTCAAGAGGCCCTCTGAGCCAGGGAAGAAATGATAGTGGCAGAAGCAACAGAGGTTCCCCTAGTATCCCTAGTGCAAGATAAAGGTTTCCCTATCACTCAAGACATGCGGGAGTGGGGTTTTCTCATGATAGAACATGCAGAGAGAATAATTGATCACCTGCAAGATGACCCAAACCTCACAAGAATGACAGGGTCCCTTACCGACAAACCAAATGAAAGATAGACAGGCCCAAGCAGCCCTGAACTAATAGACATTGATGAAATCACCGGGTTAGACAACCTTGAAATCACAACGCCATAGGCTGGATCATCGGGGGGTGTTTTATCTCAGTCGAAGACAGTTAGAACATCAGGGAGAGTAAGTGCACCAAACCCCCTCAGGGAATTGATAAACATATATGATGGTGAAGAGAGCCCAAAGGTATCCTTGGTGACCCCTATACATATCATAGAGGAAAAGGAGCCAGAGAAGGCATCTTCCCCAGCTCTCGAAGATCAAATTCTCCTTCCACAGATTAAACAAGAGGTCAAAAGTGTCTTAAACACTAAGATTCCCGATGCACCGGAGACTTAAGAGAATAGTCCGAAGGACGAGCCAGGGTCAGGCGAACAAAAGAAAGAATCTCCACAATAGGAAATTGACGTCTCAATGGCCGATAATCAAGTAAGTATCGATCCTACCCCTGATGCCTCAATTTCAATCAGCACTCAAATTCCCGATGAGGAAAAAAAAGAAGCTAGACTTTCGGAACATAGGGAGGAAGTTCAAGAACCCAGTCTTGAACAAATATATACCGTCGAGAGCCTAGAAAATACTCTCACCAAGGGAGATAAGCAAATCCCCGAACCCATGGATGAAGTTGCTAACATACATGCCATCTCTTACAATAAAAAAAAAAAATTCTATCATGCAGAGAACCACCAAGAAGAGGAGGATCACTGTAGATCACTCCATCATCACAACCATGGAGGAAAATTTTATAAATACAGAGCATGCAAAAACATCTGAACGTATCAACGTAGGGATGGAAATCACATATGCCACCCTGGACAGAGAGAAAAGGGATGAAGAGGAGCTGACCATTTCTCTGAAAGAATTGGAACATTTGCACCACTTGGCGAAGTATTACCAAGACACCACATAGGTCATGGTGTTCCTAAGGAGCAAATTCAAGGAGGCCTACAACATATTTCCAAATGAATGGCACCTATTCATTGCAAGGATATTTGAGATTCAATAAGACACCCTCATGGAACTGTCGACGTGCAAAGATATGGTGAGGTGGTATGAGAAATCACACCAAGTCATAGAAAGGATCGACTATATTAGCACGGTGCAACAAGGCCGAGATGCCAAAGAGAACGACATCTGCGTACTAAACGAAAGAAACATCGACCGCATAAGGAAATCGACTGAATATTGGGTAAAAATGGCTCAGGAACCTCATTGGGAAATCCAAGAGAAATGGGCTGAATGCGAGAAAAGTTGGACCAAGATCAACTAGACAAGGAGAGACATTGGCCTCCCTGAATTCGACACACTCGATGACTTTGTCAACTTGCACGACATAGTGAAATCACATGTCGAACAAGACTCATCATGGGCTGAGGAAATAACAAAGGTGGCCAACATGGCGCCAGGGAAAGTGCAACAGCTCATGGAGCACCCAATCAAATCTCGATCCATGTTACATCAGTTAAGTTCCAAAATAGTCAAGTATCAGGCAAAGGCAATAGAGATATGAGAGATCCTTTCGGCCCCAATAGAACAACATAGATTCTCATATGCTAACACATGTGAGGATCTCTTCATCAAGTGGTCAGAGTACGAGAAGATTCATCCACTCAAGTGAGATCATTTGATGACTTTTTGAAGACTAATAGAAGAAAGCGCCATGTGGTGAATTTTGTTTTACTTAGTTGCACTTTAATAGTTATTTTTAGTTAACAGTATGTTATAAATAGGAGGATCGACATGTTAGCAAAAGGTCGATGGTTGTTTCAAAGAGCCTCATTTTTGGATTTTGTAAAGAACTATTTTAGAGATGCCTTAATTGAGAAGTCTTGTTTAGGATCAGAGACAAGTTTATGTTTTTTCATCAAAAGTGTGTATGATTGGATGTGGAGACGAATTATTTATGATTTCATCTCATGAATGGATGTTGTAATGAGTAAGAACTTCTAAATCTGTTGATAATTTATCTTATTCAATGTTTTATAGTTCTTGTCTTTGATGATGAAAATCAAATTGTTGTTCTATTATGTGATTGATGATTAGAGTTAAGATAATTATTTTTCTTTCCATTGTTTATTGCATGTGTGTTTTCTTTTGATAATCGCACCTCAGTCAACAATTGGAACACCAACAGGTTAATGTATTATTACCAGGCTTGTGGCAGAGAATTTTTGTCCTCATGCCAGAGTGAAAGGGTTATCCCAAGCTCAGCCTTCTCTAGTAGTTAATGTTTTTCCCACTTTGTTACCTAGTTGGTTTATACCGGATTTTATCTTGTATCGGTGCCACCTATAAGAGAAAATACAAAAAAGAGAATGTATGAACTGAAGGAAAATCCTTTACCAGAAAACGTAAAGCCATTCGATTAATTGGCCGGATCGCAAGATATGGAGAACCATTCCACCATTAAATGTTGCAGAGTCTAATTGGGCCCCAGTGGTAGGTTTGGTTCTCGTTGTTGATTTAAATGGATTTAGGACCCCTCAACAGAATTGGTGCTATAAGGAGGGTTGAAGAATGAATGGTTGAATATATATTTAACATAATATTTCAGACAGCCTGTAGATTCAAAACAACCCACATGCATGGCTAGTTATTCCCAATACAACCCACACACACTGAGTACTCCTGAAATGACTAACTCACCCCAACATGAGGAATTGAACCAATTCAAAAGAATCACAAGAGATTACACCCAACAGATTGGTGCCTTTCCCTTAGCCCCATTACTTCCTCGAAGAAAATAAATAAGCAGACCAGTGATTGAGTCCCCCGACCAGGTTTTTGTGCACACAGTAGAAGACTTGGTAGATTTCTCCCTCACCGAAATTGAACATCCTCTTAACCTAATCCCCAAAACACCGGCTGACAACTACTCTGAGCCTGATGAATTTTCTAAAGAGGAAGGGTTTAACTTAGAACGATTTGAAGACATGGAAGATAAAAATTACCATGATGAATAAAGTGGAAACCCACCTCAGAATAATAAACCTTGGTTGGCCAGAGATTCTTTGGCCATCCCTGGACAAGTACACAACCTGCCCCGACATCTAGAGAAGTTACTCCCTAAATTTGATCCTAAAACCTCAGGATTGTCTGAAGACCATATCAAAACATTCATACTAGATATCATACTGATGAATGCCCAATACGAAGATGTATTATGTTGTATTTTCCCCTACACTTTCGAGAATTTGACCTCCATGTGGTATTTCAAATTACCTATAGAATCCATAACTAGTTGGACAAAGTTTCAAATGGATTTTCTAGATAAATTTGCAGAAGAAACCACTATAGGAGCTTTGATGGCCAAGTTTTTCACTGCCACAAATGATAAATTTAAAGACTTGAATCAAATATCTACCATTATCTTAAAAAAATTCCAACCTAAAGCTAAACCTACTCAGGAGTTGCAAATCGAAGTATACGCTAATGCTCTCCCAGCTTCTATTTCCGTGTTTGTGAAAAGGGCTTCCAAACAAACCTTAACTGAGAATTTTGAATAATCCAAAACGATAGAGTTACAAATTAAAGGATGAAAATAAGTTTAGGTCTCATTAGTTAAGAAATAAATTCAGCCTCCTCCCAGGAGAGGACTACTGTTGACTAGACCCCCAGGGAAAAAAATAGAACAAGGTCCGGAAAAGGGAAGTGGGGACATAGAGGACCTACAACGCATGGTCAAGAAGTTGTCAAATGAAATCATAGACATGAAGAGAAGCACAGGGGAGGGAAACCAAGGCCAGAGGCCCTATAAGCCTTTATTTAAAAGGAATCTGCCTTTCAAAACAATTGAACCTCCCCCAGCCAACTTAAACATCAATCTGGGAAATGTAGCATCTGACTCTTTCTGTACCTACCATCAAGAGAATCACTATGAAAGAGACTTCCCTCAATGGGTGCATTCCATGACTTTGATAGCCAATTGGTTTCTAGATGATGTCTCCCTAACCGAACAATCAAGTGGCTCAACTATAAATATTGTCGATCAGGAAGAGGTTGATCCACCAAAAGAAACAACCATGTTGATATGGGACTCTGATTTACCTATGCCTTTCAATGACCTATTTGAAGTTCAAGAACCACCCATAGAAGTATTGGTTGTACAAACACAAAGCAGGTGTCAACCTGCCTCAATTGACCTTACTACGACCCAAACTTCAGGAGGAAGAACAACTCCCGATCACCCGAAAGCACCTTTTTCTCCCCGAAGGAACCCTATAAACATCCATACACGAGAATCGCCCAATATGGACTATAATATAGTATAATATTTGAAGAAATTGAAGGAAAATATATCGGTCATGGACATTTGTAGAATCCCTCAGCAAAAGGAATTTATATTACAATAATTAAAGTCAGTAGAAAACCCCATGACAAGCACCAACCAAGGAGGAAATCCAACTCCCACAGACCTAAGAAATAAACCAATTGTGAATGCCTTCTCTGAAGATAAGAAGGGAAAACCTTTTGTCCGACCATTTCTTTTGACGTTTGAAGTCTTCAACAAAAACCTCCATAATTGTTTGGTTGACTCAGGAGCATCCTCCAATGCATCCTCCAATGCTATGCCATTGTCTATTTACAAAACATTAAATGTAGTCCCTCTCAAAAGCGATAAGCATGTTATACAATTAGACACGACCCAGATAAAGGTCATGGGATAACTCAAATATGTAATGATTAGAATAGCGACACACCCTAAATTTGTGCAAGTAATCGACATCATTGTAGTAGATATCCTAGAAGGTTATGGGTTGTTATTAAGTCGAGATTGGTCTGATAAATTAAATGGATACTTCAGTACATATTGGGATCACCTTTGGATACCATTAAAGGGGCACATGAACATGATCAGGATCGATATGGAAATATACCTAAAACATATTGTCACTGACCTAGAAACCCTAAATGAACCCTCATCGGGAGATTTCCCTGTGTTAGGAAATTATTCATGTGACTCCGACTTCGGGAAATTCCCCCCTCTCTAATTTGATGTCCCTCTTACTCAAAAATCCGAAATGATTTTTCAAGAGAAATTGCCAACGACGGTGGAATAAATCCTCTTATGTCAAGAGCCTATGTTAGAGATCACAGAACAAACAAAAGGAGAAGAGGAAAGTGAAAAGGAAGAGGAAACTGATAGGTTTTGCCCACAAGTTTGGACCTTATACTTTGATGGATCCAAATCACAAGAAGGGTTAGGGGTAGGGTGCATCCTCATTGATCCAAAAGGTAAACAACATTTTTTGTCCTGTAGACTTGAGCTTGAATGCACAAACAATACCGCCAAGTATGAAGCTCTAGTACAAGAGCTAAAGAAAGCCATGGAACTAAACATTGAATAATTGAAGGTTTTTGGAGATTCTGAAATCAACATTAGACAAGTAAAGAATACTATACATTGCAACTCTCCACACCTGAGGAATTACCAACAGGAAGTGCACATGCTAGTAGAGAATTTTGAAGCCTTTAACATTACAGTGATCCCCAGAACGAAGAATATTCTTGTTGATTCTCTGGCTGCCAATGCCTCAAGGGTATCACCTCTAGAATATTATGAAGCCTCTTGATTCATTGTGAGCTACTCTACAAACCTTCGATGCCCAACAATATTTCTAATTGGAAGGTCTTTGAAGGAGATGAACATATCATAAACTTCTTGACTAACCAGGATAATTTTAAATACTTGGCTATCGACGATGAAGTGTTTCAGGAACACTCAGCAAAAACCAATCCTCAGACAGATCAGTTGACTGACAAACCTAGGTATCACATGATACCAAAAGGAATAGCCAATTTAGAAAACCTTTTTGACCTAAGGAAAATATTTAAAGGGCCAAAGAATGCAAAGATGGGGAGTTCCTGTCCCATGCATGAAACTATAAATCTAGGAACCCCGGAAAACCCCAAGAATATAAATCTCGTCGAGACAATATCTAAAGAGGAAAGGAAGGCCTATCTCAAACTTTTCAGATAATATCAAGATGTCTTTGCATGGTCCTACCGAGATCTGAAAACTTATGATACTCGTCTCATTCAACACACTATCCCATTAAAAACTGAAGTGAAACCCTTCCAACAGAATATCTGGAAGTACCACCCATCCCTGAAACCTCTCATGTGTCAGGAGTTGAAGAACCTATTAGATGCCAAAATTATCTTCCAATTTAGACACTTTGCATGGGTAGAAAATTTGGTTCTTGTGAGGAACAAGTCTGGGGAAATCCGCCTATGCGTTGATTTTCGAAACCTAAACAGAGCTTTAGAAAAGGAAAACTACCTAGTCCTACCAATGGAGAAACTCTTGTAGACCGTCTCTGGCTCTGAGATTTTCTCTTTGCTGGATGGTTTCTCAGGTTATAACCAGGTTCTAGTTTCAGAAGAAGACCGCTTGAAAACTACCTTCTGAACCAAGTGGGGAACCTTTGCTTATAAACGTATTCCCTTTGGGTTAATAAATGCAGGGAAAACCTTCCAGAGGGCCATGGATGTAGCGTTTTGAGGACTAATCAACAGATGTGTAGTAGTTTATTTGGACGACATAACTGTGTATTCAAGGAACAGAGAGGATCACATCCAACACTTAACCCATATTTTCGAAAGGTGTAGGAAATAAGGTATATCCTTAAACCCTAAGAAAATTATTTTCGGTGTTGAGGAAGCCAAGATGTTAGGCCACATTATATCCTAAGTAGGGATTCGCATAGACCCAGAAAGGATTAAAGCTATAGCTCAACTCCCATTACCTCACAACAAAAAGGCTATGTAATCATTCTTTGGGATAATCAATTTTGTGAGGAAATTCACCCCCGATTTCGCTGAAACTATCAAACCCTTACAAAAATAGGATTCGTAAAGATGTTGAGTTTAAATGGGATGATGAATGAAAGAGGGATTTCAGCAATATTAAGACTACAATATCTCAGGCTCCAGTGTTACGAAGTCCCTATTTTAGCAAAGATTTCTTTCTCTACACTTTTGCCTCTGACCAATCACTAGCTGCAGTATTAACTTAAAAGGATGATGACAACAATGAAGCCTCGGTATCATTCATGAGAACTAATATCCAAGGGGAGGAACTAAATTACCCTTCTATATACAAGTAGGCTTATGCAGTATACAAGGAAGTAAAACACTTCAGATCCTACATCCTTAAGAACCATACCAAATTCATCATGCATCACCCTGTAGTTCGATCCTTATTTACTCAACAGGAAATGGGTGAGAGAAGAGGAAACTGGATGGTAGTAGTCCAAGAATTTTATCTAGATATAAAACCTGCTAAAATGATTAAGGGACAAGGGTTATGCAAACTGGAAGTTGAAGCCTAGGACCAAATAAATGAAGACCCTGGATGGGAGAATGAATTGGCATTATGGTGTGGTGAATCCCCGTACATCTCCCTAGGGCAAGAGTCTTGGTATGAGAAATTAACTTATCTCCTGCATCATGGGACTTTCCCATAAAACCTAAACCCTAGGGAAAAGAGAGCCCTCATGTTGAAATCCGCACAATATCGCCTCATAAATTTGGTGCTCTTCCGTGTTAATTATGATGGGGTACTTTTAATATGTCTCGAACATGAATATGTAGACAAAGTTCTGAAGGAGCTCCATGATGGTCCTACTGGTGGACATTTCAAAAGGAACACCATCGCTCATAAAATACTGAGAGCTGGCTATTATTGGCATACTTTGTTCAGAGATGCTCACACATACACTAGAAACTATAATGCTTTTCAAATAAGCATGGGAAGGGAAAAGAGAGCAGTTGTCCCACTCCAACTGGTGGTCATTTCTAGGCCATTTAAGCAATGGGGGTTAGATATCATAGGCAAAATTACACCAAGTTCTTCAAAACAACATAGGTGCATACTTACTGCCACCAATTATTTCATGAAATGGNTGACTCATGTAAACAAGAAGGTGGTGATCCAATTCATAGAACAACAACTGATCACAAGGTTTGGTGTCCCTTCTGTCCTTGTTTTTGATAATGAAGCTTACTTTTATTCCACCTTATGAACATATTTTTCTCTAGACAAAGGAATCATAATTAGATACTCTACAAATTATTATCCACAAGGAAACAGAGTGGAAGAATCAACTAATAAGAACCTAGTGAGGATATTGAAGAAAATAGTTACAGACAACCAGAGGAACTGGCATAGTTCACTTCATAATGCCTTATGGTCCGATAGAGTTACACCCAAGGAATCTATATGGAATTATCCATAATTTTTGGTATATGAACATGAATCCATTCTCCCGAATGAGCTATATCTTCCATCTCTTCAACTTGCTCAGGATTCAAGAGGACAACCCTCATCAGTCATACATCAAAGAATTGATACTCTCCTCATGCTGGAAGAAGAAAAGGAGAAAGTGAAATAAAAATGCATAGCTCATCAACAGATAGTGAAGAGGTGGTTTGATAAGCATAAGGCTAAAGAGAAGAGTTTTGAAGCAGGAAACTTAGTCCTGAAATGGGACCGAGAAAATGAGCCAAAAGGGAAACATTCTAAGTTTCAGAATCTATGGCTCAAACCTTTCCAGGTTGTTGAGAAGATAGGGGTAGGCATGTATCGATTGCAGAATCTCAGGGGGGGACCTGACGCCCTCCTGGTGAACGACCAATCCCTAAAACAATATTTCTATTAAAAAAAAATATTTTTTGTGTTTATGTTTGCACGATGTTTATTTTAGATACATCGATTGTGAAATGCTTTTTTGTTTTGTTTTATCTATTGCTATTTTTACTTATGTGCTTTTTAAGATTGTGTTTCTCAAGACAGTGGTTGACCGTAAATCATGCTATATGATCAACTCTGTTCCTAACTCACCACTCATGTACAACACAAAGAAATGTTGGGGAACCTGCGATTGTTTCGAAGGGCTCTCTATCTAACCTGCGTAGATGAACAACTTTGGAGAAATGCAGAAGTGTATGTCTGGTGGTCTAGTGAAACCTTAAGGGAAATATGGTAAGATGGAAAGGACTACATGTACCTTAGAGACAGAGCTACAAAAGTTTCACCTTAACCATCTCATTTTGCAGATAACAGACGTCCTCCTCTACCACTCGCTCGGGGCGTTTTGCCAAAATAAAAATCAACTATATCAAATGAGCGCACAGTAGGAGAGGGTATGAAGATAACTTTGTCAAGGCTATGGATGCTCACTGGCAGCGAAGCAAGGTCTGTGATGTAGGGGTGACTCTATTGGGGCTATGGATGCTTGTTGGTAGAGGAGCAACACCATAGTGAGTGAAGAGGGGTAACTAAAGGCTTAGTGTCAGTGAATGATTTACTAGACTCTGGTCAAAGGGGGTGTGAGTCAGGGTTACAAGAAACGAAGGTTGAATTAAGGTTGAAAAATCCCATAGGAAGGCTTGGATGCATCAACTGGGGAAATTTCAAATGCAAGGGTAAAAGAGGCTCTGATAAAAAAAAAAAAACTAGCTAGGTTCTTAACCAGCTTTTGCATTAGCCAAGCTCAAGGAAGCAACATAGATTCTTCTTTTGCCCAGTAAATCGACATTTGTTGAGCACTCAACAAACCCTAAAAATCCTATGTCAATTTTTTACTTTTTGGGTACCACTTGATCTTTGCACTCTCTGATTCAACTTCATTTTTTGTGAAAATGTTTTTCTTTGTGCTTATTATCATGAATCTCATTAGATTTTCAGGACTATTTTGAATCTATGAAACCCCATAACTTAAAAAATCCTTAACACCTAAACTAAGAATCAAAAACCAAAACACTTCACCCGACACACTCAGATTCAACATCGGAAGGAATTCAAAATGAAGAAAAAACCACTTGGGAAACCTCAGTCACCGAGCGTCGATCTCCTTTGGCATCGGCAAAAGGAAGTTTTTTTTTGTGCTAAAGTTTTTCATAAGGATGTCTCTGATAGTCGATTCCTCTTTGGCATCGGTAAAAGATGAGGGGAATAGTCATTAACCAAGAAAGAAAAGAGATCGTCGATGCCTGATGTGATTATCGGAGCCGGGGAAAGCCTAAAACGATTACCACAAAAATTCTAACCGCGCTAAAAGATACTCCCGATCACCGATCCCCGATGCATTTTCAGGATCGGGACTTTTGTGAAGAAGTTAATCCAAAGAAAAAAAACATGATAGGTTTATCACCGATTGCCAACCCTGTATACCTTTTCGGCATCGGCAAGCCAAGGTTTTTTTTAGAACGTACAAATTAAAGAAAGCCTTGAATCCGATTAATACACACAGATTAAGCCACCTATCTTCAACACCACATGTCTTTGCCAAATCGGAGAACCGTAAGGTCTAGTTTTTCCCTGAGTCTTTTCTTTTAGTCCCCTAAGTCTAAGTCACACCTCCGAGTCATCTTTTCCATGAAAGCATTGTACGATGATATTGATCAACGTTGGATATTTTGCGAGGGACATTGATGAAAATGTTCATAGCGCATCCCCAATCCCCGATCCACCCACTAAGAAAGTGACACGATGGGATGGTTTAGCGTTAGATACGATTAGATTTTGAGCATTTAAGAGGTTAATTAATACCAAATCCCGCATTAGTTGCTACCTCGTGTGAAAATCAAAACAGTCGTTTAAAATCACTGATAAACCACATCAACCTCGTGCCTCCTCCGTCAACCCACAATGAATTTAATTTGCAGAGATTCAATGACCGATTTGTTTAAATTTCACTCATCACCTGAATTGAATGGCTGATGTGACACAATAAGTTCTTCATTGGTTTAAATTCTCTTGATACATTGTAAGCGGAATCATTCTGCGTGGAAGGAAAATCAGAGCATCCGGAGAAGTGAGACGAGAAATTCGAAAGATGCAGAGATCCCGTGAGTATCAAATAACCAGGTTTAGAAAGATTTACAGGTATGTATCCAAGTCTGTGGATTTTACGTGTTTACACTTCATATATTTTTTATCCGGTTTTATTCTTCATGCATTCTATGAAGGTTTAGTTTGATTGGAGGAACAATGCCTCCAGGAAATCCAACCACTAGACGATCGTCGAGGGTGACAAAACTGAAAGAACCAGATTTGGGTGAAGGCTCCTCTCCAGGGGTCATGAAGCAATTGGAATACACTCCAAGACCAAAGCCTGTCATCAAAAAAGCGACGAAAAAGGTTTTTAATCAGCCTCTAGCCTTTGGAGATACAGAGGCAAGAATAGGGTCCAAGGAAGCACTCCCACATTGGGGAGAGCTCTTTAAAAAGATCAGTCGAGAAGAACACCCAGGATATATCCCACACAATGACCTAGATGTGAGTGCACTTGACGACGAGGTATTTCCGAATATCCGACGGTCGTACCTACACATGGTAGCAAGCATAACCCCTGTATTTCCCTATATATAACTTCTGAAGTGGCTCATCGACCACATAGACACACGAAAGTGTTTAATCAATGACGACAATGGTGGGTGTGTCGGGGTTTTCCTTCTAGTAGAGGTCCAAAAATATTACAAACTCTAAGACCCTGAGGAATGGATGAATACATATTTCATCTTGAAGTTTTATGAGTGCCATGACACGAGCCGAGTGATGGCCTCATGGTGGAGGGAAGACAAGAAATACACCAACCAGATCATCGGCTGGTACCATATGGCCAAATTAAGGGAGCCATAGATCTACTTGATGGCTCTCGTCTGACGATTATATGGGGAGAAGGACTGTTCCATATTTTCAGAGGTGTGGATTCCCTTAGCTTACATAGTGGCGATTTTGGGGAGCGGCTTCAATTGGGGAGCCATAATTTCTAAGAAACTGAGCATATGCATACAACAGGCTCAGACGATGAAGGAAAGAGAGACACCAGCCTTCTACATGGCCTCATATTTACTTGATGTCATGTGTGCTAGAAACATTTTCACCGGCATGAACCTAAGTTGGCACGTCACAGAGCTCTTGGTCCACATATATTTTAGCATCTTGTGGGAGAACAGGTACAAGAAATCTTACTCCCTCATCTGCAATGAATTCATCGTACATATTTATTTCATTCTTTTTAAGAAAGAATGCCTGAGACTATTGGCTACAGCCAAAAAGATGATATCAAAAGTAGGCCACTGGTATTTGTACGAGTGCGATACCTACATCAGGGTGTTCGGGGATACCAGAGCACCACGCCTCCTACCAGCACATGTCCCTAACCGACTTGTATTAGAGGAGATATGCTACCAGACCATCCTGCAAGGCTACAAAGCCACCCTGGTCAAGGACAAGAAGCGGGCATTCATACCTTATGGTTTCCATGTAGGCTTCTACATGGTGAAAGACACCGCTCAAGCCAAACAAGAAGGGCTAAGCCAATTAGAGTTCAGATTCTAGATGAGCCGATTCCACAAGAACGATCCAAAGGGTATGGTCTTGAAACATGCTTTGCAAGTGTCGTCCTACTAGCCTTACAACCATGACAAATTTGAAGATGAACTCTTCACAGAAAATGCCCAAGACTGGGTAGAGGTGGTGGCAAGCATGGTCAAACCCAAAATGACCAAGTTTAGGGCCATGAGTCTGGATGAACATGTGACAAACATAGAGAAATCATCTCAAGAGGCCCTCAAAGCCAGGGAAGAAATGATAGCGGCAGAAGCAATAGAGGTTCCCTTGGTAGTCTCGGTGCAACATAGAGGTTTCCCTATGAATCGTGACGTGCGAGAGAGGGGTTGCTCATGATAGAACAAGTGCAATGAATAATTGATCAACTACAAGATGACCTAGACCTCATAGGAATGATAGGGTCCCCTGCTGACAACCCAGATGAAATCTAGACATCCCGAGCGACCATGAATTAATAGACATTAATGAAATATTCGGGTTAGACAACCCACAGGCTAGATCACCGGGGGTTGTTTCAGCTCAGCTGGAGACAGTCAGAACATCAAGGAGAGAAAGTGCACCAAACCCCCTCAGCAAATTGATAAACATCTATGATGATGAAGAGATCCCGGAGGTATCCTTGGTGACCCCTGTACAAATCATAGAGGAAAAGGAGCCAGAGAAGGCATCTTCCCCAGCTCCCGACACTCAAATTTGCCTTCCACAACAAGAGTTTGAAAGTGTCTTAAACACTAAGCTTCCTGATGCACTGAAGAAACAAGTGGATACTCTGAAGGATGAGCCAGATTCAAGCGAACAAAAGGAGGAAGCTCCACAGCAGGAAATCAAAGTCTCAACGACCGATAATCCAGTAAGTATTGAGCCTACCCGTGATTCCTCAATTTCAATTGGAACTCAACTTCCCAGTGAGAAACAAACAGAAGCCAAACTTTCAAAACATAGGGAGGAAGTTCAAGAACCCAGTCTTGAACAAATATAAACCATCGTGAGCCTGGGAAATACGCTCACCTGGGGAGATCAACAAATCTCCAAACCCGTGGATGAAGTTGCTAACATACATGCCATCTCTTATGACCGGAAAAGAAAATCTATCATGCAAAGAAGCACCAAGAAGAGGAGGATCACTCTAGATCACTCCATCCTCATCACCATGAAGGAAAATTTGATAAATACAGAGCATGCCAAAACATCCGAACTTATCGGCACAGGGATGCCAATCACAGATGCCACCCTGGAAAGAGAGAAAATGGATGAAGAGGAGTTATCCGCTTCTCTCAAAGAATTAGAAAATTTGCACCACTTGGCGAAGTATTACCAGGACACCACAGAGGCTATGGTGTTCCTAAGGGGTGAATTCAAGGAGACCTACAACAGATTTGGAAATGAACAGCACCTATTCACTGCAAGGATAGTCGAGATTTAAGAAGACACCCTCATGGCACCGGCAACATGAAAATATATGGAGAGGTGGTATGAGAAAGCACACCAAGCCATGGAAAGGATCGACTATATCAGCGTGGTGCAACAAGGTCGAGACACCGAAGAGCACAAAATCCAGGTACTAAACGAAAGAAACATCGACCGCATAAGGAAATCAGTCGAATATTCGGTAAAAATGGATCAAGAACCTCATCGAGAAATCCAAGAGAAATGGGTCGAGTGCGAGAAAAGCTGGACCAAGATCAACTGGGCAATGAGAGACATCGGTCTACCCAAATTCAGCACACCCGATGACTTTTTCGACTTGCATGACATAGTCAAATCACATGTCGAACAAGACTCATCATGGGTTGAGAAAATAGAAAAGGTGGTCGACATGGCGCCAGGGCAGATGCAACAGTTCATGGAGCACCCAATCAAAGATCGATCCATGTTACAATAGTTAAGTGCCAGAATATTCAAGTATCAGGAACAGGCAATAGAGATACGAGCGATCCTTTTGGACCCAATGGAACAACATAGATTGTTATATGCTAACACATGTGAGGATCTCTTCATTAAGTGGTCAGAGTACGAGAAGATTCATCCACTCAAGTGAGAACATTTGATGACTTTTTGAAGACTGATAGAAGAAAGTGCAATGTGGAGAATTTTGTTTTACTTAGTTGCACTTTAATAGTTATTTTTAGTTAACAATATGTTATAAATAGGAGGATCGACCTATTAGAAAAAGGTCGATGGTTGTTGCAAAGACCCTCATTTTTGGATTTTGTAAAGAACTATTTTGAAGCTGCCTTAATTGAGAAGTCTTGTTTAGGACCAAAGACAAGTTTATGTTTTTTCATCAAAAGTGGGTATGATTGGATGTGGAGACAAATTATTTATGATTTCATCTCATGAATGGATGTTGTAACGAGTAAGAGCTTCTAAATCTGTTGATAAGTTATCTGATTCAATGTTTTACAGTTCTTGTCTTTAATGATGAAAATCAAATCGTTGTGTTATTATTTGATTGATGATTAGAGTTAAGGGAATTATTTTTCTTTCCATTGTTTATCGCATATGTGTTTTCTTCTGATAATTGCACCTCAGTTAACAATTAGAACACTAGCAAGTTAATGTATTATTACTAGGCTTCCGGTAGAGAATTGTTGTCTGCATGCCAGAGTGAAAGGGTTATCCCAAACTCACCCTTCTCTAGTAGTTACGATTTTTCCCACTTTGTTACCTAGTTGGTTTATACCTGCTTTTATCTTGTATCGGTCCCACTTATAAGAGAAAATATAGAAAAGAGAATGTCTGAACTGAAGGAGAAGCCTTCACCAGAAAACATAAATCCCATCGATTAATTGGTCGGATCACAAGATCTAGAGAACCATTCCACCATTAAACACTGCAGAATCTAATTAGGCCTCGGTGGCGGGTTTGCTTCCTGCTGTTGAGTTAAAGGGATTTAAGACCCCTCAACACTACTGTGTAGGAGGATGGGACCACTAACCTGACTCTCGCAAATCCTAGATCGGTCATCTTGAACTCCTGTAATCTCAGAAACTCCTCCAAATACTCTCGTCAATTCACTATAGCAGCGGGTACAAATGAGGTGGCATTGTGGGCCCCACAACCATATATAGTCCATTTTTCCAAACTTCCACACTCAGTTATAGGAGCTCAAAGTCTCTTTTTCCTTATCCATATTTAGCCACAGGATTAGGGTCCCACCACCTACACAGTCACATCCCCCAGGTCCCCATCTGCACTCTACCTTGGGGGAGTTTTTTTTCTCACATCATGTCTAGGTACGCATGTTCATGTTCAAAATTATTAAATAATTGTTATATGTTATTTATCTTCAGATATTGTTCACGTCGGGTATTCAGTTTTAATGTGTCTGGGTACTTGGCCATCAAAAACCAACGTGGCCCCTTCAGGTATATGATTGAAACTGACATGTAATCATTCCCTCTGAATATCAATTGCATCTCCAGTCACACCCTCCGACAGTTTCCTTTCAGGTCCCTATATCCGGCTCTGCAATACTATCACCTCCACTGCATTTCTGGTACTATCACCCAGTAGCACTCTCCCCCACATGAGTTGGTCCCATTCATAGTACCCGTTGGCACTTTGACACTCATGCTTCTTTAACCCCCTAGGGATGGGAGTCTCGATAGTCTTACACATTTCCGAGAATCATCCACATAATCCTTCGCATCATTTTGCTAACTTTCCCAATGGACTCCCAGATTATCTCATCATGGTTCTATTTTGACTGCACCTCTGTAGTATCATTAACCCTCCATTTCATCCACAATCAGTTTTCCCATATGCAGATTGTCTTCCATTCATTTACCTCATACAAAAACCCACCAATGGGGCCCCCACCAGTTCTCCATTCAACTTGCACCCTCACAGGCCAAGCCATTTTGCACAGGGGCACCCATTTCTGTATCTGTACACTCATCCCAAATTATTCTTTATTTATTTGGTAATTGTCAAAAGCCTTTGTTTCCATCATTTACTTATCTTTTTGTTGTCACACTTGACGACCTTATTTTTCTGGCAGAAGCAACCCATGTCTCCCTTGGTTGGGGCATTCACTCTCCTCTACTCATATTGATATCGTCCATAAACCCCAACTATCCCATAGTCCATGTACCCATGATCTATGATTTTTTCCACTTTGTCATGCCTTTGGAACAATTTAACCCCATGTCTAGTCGTCCCCCTGATGCTAGATACAGTTTCACGGTTGTTGCCAATCATCCTTCAAACATACCCCCAATCAAGGGCAGTCTTGAGTCTCACTGCATCTTGACTTCTTTCATGTTCCCTATCATTTCCTAATCTTATCTAGTGGATTTCATGAGGCCCTTTTCTTCGTGGAGTCGCGTCTCCCTTTCTGTCGACATCAACACAGTTTCTAGAAGGTTGGCAGTATATTGACTCTCATTACCTTTACAATGAGGAGTCTCGGATGGCACAGAGAGAACCATCATTTTTCTTTGATTTCATTGACCCCCATAACATTCGAATTTACCAAAATATCATGTTACAGTGGGTCTTACTATGTGGCTATTGCAGTTGTTTTATTCCATCCAGAGACCTCTGAATTTGTTATGCCATCAATGCCTACAAGTCATCGACACTTTTTACAGGCGTCCTTGCCTCCTTTCATAGTATGTTCACCATCAAAATTTCCATCTACCATTATCAAACCACCCCAGAGGGCACTGCAGTTATCTACATCATCATACAACTTCAGTTACTGTCTTACATTTTTTGAGTTACATGACACGAGCATGGGGCATGCCCGCCTCATTTGTATACAGATTTTATTTTCCCTCCCTAGAGATAGATTTAGGTCTCACGGTTTCCCTTCTCCCTCCGATAGGATCACTCTTGCAGTTGTTATCAACACTCTTCATTAGAATGGTACTCTCAGTAGAAGAAACATTGATGTATTTCGGCTATACATATGCTCCTAACCTCACACATCAGGGGGCATTTGTTATCACTGAAATTTCGTCCGCAACATTGTGTGCAAATGGTTACATAAATACAATGTTTCCAATCACCTATTAGTTCACGTGCAACACCAAAAATGCATTTCCAAGAGGAAAAAACTATACAAGTGGACAAAAATTAGCATGCATTGAACCAATAAAGGAAGCACGTGCACAGTGCACAAGCCAAAGAATCCCATAGAGTGCACAATGCGCCACATGCGCGACTGTGTACAAGAAAATCCACGCACTCATGTGAACAATGCATTTATGGTTCTTGTTGACCCCTCAACCACTTATGGCCCAGCTCCCAACTTGATTTAACCCTCAAATCTAAGTTGAATCTGAATGGGGGGTTGGTCAAAGACCAAAGGGTGCCCTAAAGGGCCCCTTATTCACACTAAGAACCAGTTGGATATTTCCTCAAAGACATGCTATAAATGGAGGCCATGGGTGCAATAAGAATTTAAGAATCTCATAGTATTGTTATCTTGCCTCAATCCTCCTTCATGAATCCTCTTTTCTTCTTGGAGCATTCTAGCAACATTCCAATAGGCCATTCCACTCACCTCTTGAGGGAATAGGCTTGGATTTCTTCACCATTTGTTTTCTTGTTTATCATTGTAAAAAGAGATCTCCAATAGGGAACTCAAGAACCCTCCCAAGGAGGAAGAGGGGATCCATAAGTCCTCCTTTCTCTATGGTGTTTTTACAACTAATATTGTTATCCATTGGTGGCATAATTTTGGTCATATGGTTGATTGATTTTGGTTCAAAGTTTCTTATACATTTTATTTTTATTTCCTTAGTTGTTTTTAGTTTATTTTCTTGTTTATTTCATGTGCTTGGATTATCTAAATCATGCACTAACCTCTGTCTTGTCCAGCAGGCCCAACTAGACTTGTAAGTGCCCTTGTTTTTCTCACCCAAGTGACAAAACGAACACAACACTATAGGTGGTGCGTATTCAACCTATCATGAGACAAATATGGGATTTTCTTGTTGGCTTTAAGTGGTTCTGATGTGCCCATGTATATAGAGAACTTAATTCTATATCAACAAGCTCTTGAAGGAATCACTTTTGTTGGATGATGGGTCCTTTATTTCTTAGGAGTTCTTTGTAGGCCATCCGTGAGAGAAGAAGTCTTTTCTATCGTAACCTGGGGATTTTCTGTCAATTCTCTTTTTTCGTGTTTTGGACAGAACACATTAGTTTTCTATATACTCCCGAAGGGCGTATTATGTGTCAAGGATTGATGTTAAGGAACTGGAAGGATTAAATGCAAGACTCCATAGACTAGTATGGATGAAATGATTGATTATGTCTAGAATTTTGAAGTATGGAGAAGCCCTATTTTGGGGTTGAAATACATATATTCTATTTTATGAATATAATTTTTTTACTTGGAAATATATATATATATATATATATATATATATATATATATATA
>JASDQU010099710.1:789655-818698 GCA_032191745.1 Picea mariana | reverse complement strand
GAAGCATCTAGAGGAAGATCCTTCTAGAAGCGGAAGCTTCTATTAGGTCTTCTTACATCCGCCTTATTCTATTTTATTGAAAGGTCTTATTAATATTGACCTTTATTACATCCGAATACATTGATCTACCTATGTGCGGGTTAGGACCTTAACAATCTCTATTTATACAAAATGTTTAAAACATAGTTTGTCCACTCAGTTAAGGTAAAACATAAGATAAGGGGTCAACAACCCTTATCTTAACCCTTAAACCAAATAATAATATTTAATTTACATCTTTTGCACATGAGAAACCCTAAAATAAGATGATGTCACCCATTTAGGGAAACGTTTTGGCATATTTAGCAAATCGTTAGAGTTGGGGATGGAACATTTGGGCTCCAAACACCTTCTTCTCATGTGCCATAGCCTTTTCCCAAAATTTAGTGTGTTCTCTTCATCAAATGATGCCAAGTGTCAATGAAAGATAACTCCATCACCACCAACCCTAGTCCTAGGTGATGTCAAGCCATAAAGAGTGATGTTTTACCCCTTCTAGGAAATGTGTTTGGCATGTTAGGGATAGGAAAGGTCCTTCAAGGTGTCTTCTAGGCCTCCAAAGGTAATTCATCATTATCCAGAAAGTGGGCCCTTGGAATCCAACCTGTGGGATTCAAGCCCCATGGAAGCCCCAGCTAGGCTTGTTCCTCCAAAATTGTACACCAAACAAGGTCATGAAAAACAAATGGGTACGCCCTCCAAGGATATCAAGTCAAAATATCATGGAAAGTGAAAAACACATCTAATAAACAAGGAATCTAAAAATGTGCTTCAAAACTGCCTCATCAAATTAAACAAATGCTCAAAGACCCTATATAATTGACCAAATTTAGGTATGGGAGGGGTGTCATAAAATTCCTATTTGGTAGACCAAAACCCTCAAATAGGGGATGCTTCCAAGGATTCCCCTTCAAGGTCATGTAGTGGATGATGAGGTGGATAGGGGTTTAGAATTAATAGGTCAATGGGTTTCATGACGTGAAAGGGATTGTATTGTCTCATCTATGGGTGCCTCTATAGAGGGTGTGATGCACCTTAATTTTCAATGCATCCCTTTTCCAAGCCCATTTATTGACTTTAATTCTTTTGATATGTTTCGAGGTTGAAACCAAGCTAGGGATTCTACCTAAGCAATAAAAATTGTGCCCGCCTTGACTCTACCCTAGTCACATTATGCTTCCCCAAGTTGGGAACATGTGTGGGGCTTCTACCTAAGCATTAAAAACAGTGCCCACACATTCCCCTCCCTAGTTGGAATTTTTTATTAGTTATTCTTTCATGGGTCCCATCAATTTTTTATGAGAGACATTTCATTGTCCTCGAGATACCTAGGAAAACATCTATAAGGTTAATGGTTTGGATTTTATATTTTTCCAGCTACAAGCCTCTGGGCCTTCAACCCCTTCTTCCCACGAAATGAGGTACATGCCCTTCTTGGGTCACAAAAGCCAAAGGGCCTAGAAGAGGGTAATATGATGGGAGTGTGATGAGAGAAAAGTGATAAGTATGTTCAAGAATGGTACGATGACCCCTCAAGGGACCACTAGTTGCACCCCTTCCCCAAATGTTTGCTACTTACTAGGAAATCGATGACACTCACCAAGGTGAAACAGGGTCAAAAGAATAATGTCCAAGAAGAAATTTTATAATCAAAAGAAGCTATAATAAAACATGCTTAATGCCTCAAATATTAGGTTGATTACCTTCCACAATACCTGAATTGTACCACATGAAGCAAGACCCAAATGATTTCCAAAAGCTAGCTGGTGTGGTGGATTCTCTGACGATGGATCCATATGTGGTCATAGATTGGGTTTCCATATGTGTGAGTGGGAACTTCTAGTCATTTGGTCTCTCGACACTCTATTTCTGTAACCTAAGGGCCTCAAGACATTGTAGACGATAAAAATTGAAACGAGGATTTTGCCCGAAAATATTGCTAAAAGCCTATTATTTATAAGGTAATGATATATATAATGGTAGTAGGTGGTACACCCTTGTAGATTGGAGGATCATATGAGGTTCTTATTTTATATTATGTTGTTGTTCTACACTGCTTACAGGGTTCTACATGATTGATGATGAAATCTTGGTTTTATTTATGACAGGTGGAAGATGGATAATGCATGTTATGTGTTGGTTATGTTGCTCTAAACCCTAAATTCCATGTCATGATGGATTATGTTAACTATTATTTCAATTCTATAGGCGCCATGATTTACTACATGTTACACTTGCACAAGAAACATGTTATTCATAACAAGAGGTAAAAGCAACATAAATAAAATCCAAAAGGAAGAAACTAAACTATGTTATACTATGTTACACTATATGCATTTGAAATTTAAAAGGGTTGATGTTAGTCCTAACTAGCAATGTTAGTGGCTATAGGATGTTATTGAGTTATATGAAGGCACACTTGATATACTTTATGGTATGCTTTGGAAATGGTTAATGTGATATCGGGTGGCACATTTGGCAAGCAATGGATGTTAGTTTCGATGCAATGGATTAATGGAATGGGTTAATGTTGGTTGGCTGGAGTGTACTACGTAATTGAATGATTAGAGGATGAAAGTGACATTCATTTACTACACATCACTCCATACCTCTCCCACTGCCCTTCACCCTATTTTGGCTATTGTTCAATTGGTGTTCATTGTGGTTAAGCTCCGATATGCAGGAAAGGAAGGAAATACTCGACCAAGCTCGCATTTTTAAGGCCATTTGATTACAGGTATGTTTTTTTTGCCATCCATGAACTCACTCTAGTTATGAAATAAATATTGACACGGTGATGTATTGGTCTTTGTTTTTATTAAATCTGGCAACTGTGTGAACTCATGGTATTTCTTTGGAATGGTTGTTGTGTGGTATTCGTTGCAAATGGAAAACTAGGCAGTTAAAGTCACAATTTCAATTACTATTCTGTGTGGTAAAATCCATGAAGGCTCTCTATTTTCTCTATGGGTTTTTGCTGGAGGGTTTCATTTGGTTTGGACTTGATGGTCGTCTCCTCACAGTCTTGTAACCTTACCCGGTCGTACTTGGTGTTTTTGTGTTTGATTTTGTGTTACAAGGAAATCCCCTTGCGGACAAGTGGATTCCCTCTTGGGCTCTAGACTCCTAAGGCCAAGACAAAAAGGTGCTAACGTTGGTCACTGACATCCCTTTAAACCTAGCTAAACCAATGTATAGGGAAGAGGAAGAAGATGTAACTTTTTTGATGTTTTTCCTCACTCAGTCTGAGTTGAGCTTCGATATCCAAGCTCTTCAACAAGTCCTGCAATCCAATCAAAGACAAAACATGCTTCCTATTCTACTATGATTAGCTTGAAACCAGATCTATCCATTACAGACAAGTTCATGTATATAAACATAATCTTGAAGGAAATAGGCCAAGCACATATATATTAATGAAAACAAAGAAAAGTACTTACAACCATAGATGTAGATGCAACAGTTTCACCAAGATCTCTTTGTCCAAACCCTTTTCTCAAATGATCCACAAACAAAATGACTATGCTTCACTGATCATATTCCTTATGAGATCATAAGTTTGATGCCTTCAATGTCTTTCCTTCCTCATGAGATCATAAGTTAGGTATCTCTCAATGTCTCCATGTCTCTTTTCACCATGAGGAGGCCTCCTTATATAAGCTTGGAGACACCCAACCACCTTAGATATTCTTAGGATAGGTTGAGGATCTTTCTCCATCAATTGTGGATCCTCCCTAAGATCCATCCTTGACCTCATATTCGAATCTAACTGATTTCTAAGATAAGGGGGATCTTCCCCCGATTTTCTCAACAACATAACGCTCCCCTCAAATAGGCCAGTGCTCCCTCAAAAGGGTTCACATAACCTTGCAACACTCCCCCAAAGAAGGGTAGGGAGCGCTAGCACTCCCTAACAGTGGGTAGGGGAGTGTTGCCCAAAAATTCCTCAAAAACTCCCAGCGCTCCCCCATAAGGGCGTACAGAGTGATACAATGCTCCCCCAAAGGAGGGTAGGGAGCGCTAGCACTCCCTGACAGTGGATAGGGGAGCACTTCCCTTCAAAACTCATTTTTAAGTGGTTTTTTCCATGGAAAATGATTTGTACTCCTCATCAGATGATTTCTCCTTCTTAAACCAGTCTTTGAAGGTGTACTAAGTCTCCTTCTGATGTTTTTAGAGACACAACATAGGCAAGATGACAGTATGATGTTTGCAACACTTGCGATGATGACAACGGGTCATCATTGAAGTAAGTAATTTTGATGTGTAACATTTTGAACCACCTTAGTTCACTACATATCATTTTTCACATGGTCATGAGCTCGTTTTATGTTATTGGCTTCTACACAAGTTGGTTATGGTGGCTATTATGCCAAGAGGCTTTCTTAGGGTTGGTTGCTATTACATGTCTATGATTTTCTATCAAGATTTTTTGGATTTTTGGGAAAAACAATGAGGGTTATGCCCTGCGTGTTCTCAATGTTTTTTACTGGCCAGTAAGGAACCTCTGCTCGTCTATTCATAGTCTCTCCTGTATGAGGTCGGACTATCACCCTATAATACGAGTTAAGGGTTATAATGCATGTGTGCCCACCATGTTGTCTTGAAGGGTTCTCACCTGCTGTTGGTATGGTCGACTCCAGTATCCTTGTGTTGGTTCCACCAAGATAACCCTTGATTATTCAGAGCCCGATTTTGATAAATTGAGCCAGTGATATCATGTTGATTGTTATGAGTTGTTGGAATAATGTTGACAGTGGTTTTGATTATTGACTTGTCTTTATTGATAAAGTTTATTACACAGTTAAAATTGAAAATGATTATTGGTATATATTCGTTGCATTATTTATTATGATAGCTAAATCAATAGCTCAACATGGTTTTATTGGTTGATTTGAGAAATGGAAATGGGCATATAGTCACTGCCTCCTAGGTTGTAACAGTCGTATTGTTAACTTACCATTATTTATGGTTTGATTAAGTCACAAAAATGATTATTGCGTTATGTGTTGGTCTATGTGTTTCCTATAGCATGGTATAAGTTGAAATGATGGTCATTGTTACTGTGTGTTTAATTGCCTGAACAGGATTATTGCAATTTAAAGTGTTGATAGTTGTGGCTTGTCTTTCCACTGTATATGTTTTATGGATATCATGCATCATATCATTTGATCGCACCATCAGAGATGGGCACGGGTTTTATAATAGTATGGTTTCATTTCAATTTAATTGTTAAAATGGAATCGGGCACGTTTTTAAAAGAACTTGTGTCTGTGTTTGATTTGAGGAATTAATTTATGGACAATGGTTAAGGTTTTGATGTTGAACAGATTCGAAGAAATTGATTGTGTGTTCATTGGGATTTTTTTTTGAATATGAAATGGAAGAAATAAGAGAAACAAAATTCTTATATAGGTTGTTTGGAGGGTATATTGTTTTTTAGTATAATGACATTGTGTTAATTAAAAGTTTTAAGATTTAAATGTGGACAGTGAGCAAGTTTAACACACAATAATGGTTAAATTGACCACAGTAATTGTTAATTAGTGTTGGGATAGTGGTTTTGAATACATAAATGTTTTATGAATTACTTAATTAATTTTTCGAACAGTATCCGCTCTTTTCCCCTACTATTATTTCACTTTTCACTAATTACAATCCCCTCACCTTCCCATATTCATTATCCACTCCCTATTCTTAAAATTTAATTATAGTTAAAAGAAACTCTGTATTGTAACAGTTTAAGATGGATTACAGTGATATATTCTTTGGTTTACATTACAGTTGAATGTTTGTTTTCTGTGAGCAGTAATTATGATCTTTTCCCCCTCATTTTAACATTTTTTGCTCAATACAACCCCTCGCATATCCCATAACCTTTTGTTCACCCCCTGCTCATTGAAAACCATTAAACAATTTGTATGGATTGGATCGCATGAGTTTAATATGTCGTTGAGCCAAATTTTATTTCATATTTTAAAAAGAGTTGCCATGTATGGTTGTTAAAGAAACTATTTGATAATCAATTACGCATACAGGAATGAGATTTTTCAACAGAGGTAGCCATGGAAGAGGTAACTGAGGGAGAGGTAATTGGAACAGGGGCCCTAGAAGGCCAATATTCTCCATACACTTTGATGCAAACTCGCAAGAGTTAGGCCAACTTTTTCAAGCTGGGTTTTCTTATTGGATTGGGCAAGAAGTGGTCCAACCTAGGCCTAAAAGCCCTCCCTTCCAAGCCCCACAGGTCCCTAGTATTCTCGTGCCTCCTCATGTCTCACTACAACCTAAAGTTCCCAAAAACGATGGATGGAAAGAGATTGTGGCAATCTCCCAACATCGTGGCTGGCCTAACTTGTCTTTACCTACTCACCCACCTATCAATCAAATTGTCCAAGCTACCCCTGACAACTCACCAAATCAGTCTTCCCATGCAAGAAAAAGGTTGAAAACTGAGGCCCATCATGCCCCTAACAAAGGAAAATCCATTGCTGCCCCTTCCTCACCCTCCAATGGCTCTAATAAATACGTGTCCTCCCGCATGCATTTGAGGGATGATTTCTCTCATGTGATCAGTGAGATTAGGACTAAAGGATCCACACAGCCCAAGGAAAATTCAGAGAGATCAAAAGGTGACAACATCATGGGAAATATGGATTTTACGTTTTGTATTTATTAATTGTTGAGAACAGTTCACTTCTAAAATTTTGGACAGCATGTTATTTTTGGATATATGAGTAATATATTTTGGAAATAATTTCAAATATCATTGAGATAAATTGTCAAATATGAATGTGGTGATGGGAGGCACAAGGAGGGATGTTTTTTTTAATTAACTAGTTGTGTTATGATTGTTAAAATCTAAAGGGAGTCACAAGGGGTCACACCTAGTAGTTATTATTTATTTAAAAACCCTTATTATGATTTATTACTTTTCCCCCTAACTAAAAAGTTGGTTGAGTTTTAGTTAACTTAACTAAGGAAGTAGTTCAACTGGTTGAACCAATTCTAATTTTATTGAAGGCAAAAGGAAAGCGAGGAACAATGGGAGAATAGAAGGAGAAGCATACTAAGGTTTGCTCTTGAGTTTTTGTTGAGATAGTTTAGTTTTCATTCATTCCTTAATCCATTAGAATCCTAATTCTTTTTTATGATAGAAGGGTCCTATTATAGACAAAAATATTCAGGACTGAACTACATCATTTAGACACTTCTTTTTCAGAGGTGTTGATCTATCTTTGATAGTCTCTGTAGACTTGTCTGTTTGTGAATTAGATTTCATGAATGACAAAGGCTATTGTGCAGATTCCATTGGGTAGAAATTTGTGGCAAGCTTATCCAACTTTTAAAGTTTAGTTTTTTTATTTTCTGTCAGAATTCCTTTTGTATGTTTCATCGGGGACATCTAAGTTTGACTTTTGTCCAAAACTTCCTTAGGAAATTTTGTAAAGAGAATGATTCTTTGATGAATTGGAATGAAATAAAGGATTGTTTTATGTCTCATATGTTCTGATTATTGACTTTGTGTCTTTACTTCTGTCTCTATATTTATTTCAGCATCTGATATGTTCAGAAAATTACATAAATAATGATCTTTTCAACAAGCTTTTATTTATAAAAAAAACAGCCTAAGCACTTGTAATCAATACTTGTGAGTTAGGATATTAATTTTGATGGCTATAAACATAGGGTGATATTCCCGTCTATCTTGCTTTAGCCAAGCAGGATCTGAAAATGTTTGAGTAAGATCATTTCATATCTTTTCCTCAACCTTTATTATGGCGACCATACTGGGGAGATATTCAATATCTCTCTGGTTAATTTTTATGCTTGATTAGCATCGAATACATCTATTTTTTTTTATATTGATCCTTTGACTGTTTTATTTCTTAATGATTGTGTGTGTTGCAAGGAAGCCCAATATTGAGCCCAGTCTTCAAGATTAGACCAGCATTGCTTTAAATTTTTTCAACACAATTTTAGACACTGCCAATAATCATGTTGAGCTTAATCATTCATGGGCAGCAATTGAATGAGATATTAGTGCCCAAGAATGTTAGGAAGCTAGACCTAGACATCCTAGAAATTAGCAGTAACCTTCTTGTTCCTTCAGTTTTGGCCTTACTTTCATGTCATTAAACTCTTGTGTTTCTAGAAGAAGAAGAGGCTTATCACCTTAAATTAATCTTATTGTTGAAATAGGAAGAAGGAACATTGTGTTATCAACCCAAAAAAGTGCTCTAAGGATAACTTTGTCTGATTCATCCCGTTCTCTTTCTCTTCCTCACTTATCATCCACAAGATGGCATCTAGTGGTGGCTCTGGTGGCACTGGAATTTCTTCCTCTTCTCAGTATTCAGCTTTGTCAGTGATTGGTAGCTTATATAGCCACCATATCCCTATCCAATCTACCACAAATCCCACCAAAGTCATGAAAAAGTATGGGCTTTTTCAGTTTGAAGAAGACGCCACAACCACACCATGGCATGTGTCCTCTCCTCTTAACCTAGCACCTGCTACTTGCCCACTTCCTAAATTCAAAGAGCATATCCCTAGGTTTTCAAGAAATAACATTGTCACTACAAATGAACACCTGGTGGAATTTTCTAATGCTTATCACAACATAGGAGCGAATGGCAACGATACTTGCATGCGCTTATTCGTCAATTCCTTGGAAGGAAAGGCCGTGGTCAATTTCTTTGACATTCCTCCTAAGATTATGTCTACTTGGGAGGAGTTAGTTTATTGGTTCAGATCCACCTATGGGAAATCTAAAATCCCAGCTGAGAAGTTATGGGAGTACAATAACATCGCCTATAAGGATGGTGAAACCATCAAGTCCTTCAACTTATGTTTCACTAAGTTATACAATCAAACCCATGACCTCATTCGACCTTAGAAACAAGACTCTTTTATGCATTACTACAATGCATTACCTTCCCCCTATCGTCATAGGCTTTAGGAAAAATCCATTGATAACCTCGGTTTTTTTCTGCATACTTATTTAGAGTATGAAGAACAACTCAAAAGAAAAGGTCTTCCCCAGGGAGAATTGGTTAGACAGATAGACATGTTCGCCCTCTTACAACTAGTATAGGATATGAACAATCGTATGATAGCATATGAACGGAAGGGAAATGTCTCCCCTCTCACCCCTGGAGCTTCATCCTCTTCTGCGTCCCCCTTTAGAAATCCAATTGAAAATAATTTTAAGCCTAAAGCTATCTTACCTTGAAGTTGGTGTAAATTTTGTGAGGAACACCACGAGGAAGCCACATGTGAGGTAAGGAAGAGCACCAGAGATAGGATCTTTGGTAAAAGAACAAAAACTACCATCGTTGTCCTATATTTTGTAGAGCCAGAAGATGTCATGATCATCAATACTAGGAACACATCATATGCTCCCAAGGAAAAATTTGATCTTCCTTGCAATTCTTCTAGCCCGAGCTCATCATCATCAACTACTATGATTCAGGTTCCTAAGGTTCCTGACAGTCAAGGAACAACTTCCCCTCTCCCCTCTTCCAAATAAAATATTCTGAATCAATTGGCCAACACCAAAGTAGATGCCACCCTCTTGGACATGGTTGACGTCCCTGAGCAACAAAGGCATCTAAAATGATTCATGGAAGGAAAATATTCTACTGTAGCCAACCTCTCTGAAGAGGAGGATTCGTCTGTAAATAAAGTAGGTGTACATAAATTTAGATACCCTGCAAAAAATCCCCCTTTTTATATTTCTGTAAAGATTATGGACAAGATCACCCATTGTTGCCTCATTGACAGCGGTTAGGGCCCAAGTGTGATGTCGAATATTATTATGGAAGAGCTAGGATTGTCTTGTACAAATGAAAATGCCAAAAGCATGCTCTCCTATAAGAGTCTACAACAAATGACCATAGGTAAGATTAAGGATATGACCTTAGTTTTGTGTGCACACCCTGAAATAAGGACAACCCTTAGAATTCAGTTAATTGATATGCTAGTAAGAAATTATTCAATCATCTTGGGAAGAGATTGGCAAGATTTAATGGGTGGATACCTCTCACTCGACGGAACACATTTATCCATTCCTCGGAATGGTAAACACATTATAGTCCTTAGAGAGGGAAGGATTTCACCTTACATAGAGAGTGTCCCACAACCTAATGTAAACTATATCGAAGAGGACCTAGGAGTGTATTCCATCTTTGCTGAGGAGGATAACATTCCCTTGGAAAAAATTGATTTAGATGATGGTATGTAGCATATGCACTTTGATGGTTCATGCTCTAATGAAGGTAGTGGAGCTGACATTATCTTGATTTCTCCTGTAGGAAAAATCCATAACGTTTCTTATAGGCTGGAGTTTGCTTGCATGAACAATGTCACTAAATTCGAAGCTTTGTTATTAGGCATTGAGAATTCTTATAATCTTGGTTGTGGTCACCTTTCATTTTATGGGGATTCTAAGCTTGTTGTGAACCTTGTACATAATAATTACTCTCCTAGAAACAAGTTGATGAAACGATACACCCAAAATGTTTGGGCACTTATCTCAAACCTGTTATCTTTCAACATCGCTCATGTTAAGAGGGAATTGAACTCAATGGCTGATGGATTAGCTGTTTTTGTAACCTCTCCTAATCAGAAACTTTTACCACATAGACCTGATTGTACTTTTCAATCTCTATATCGTCCACATATCCCTGACAATATAGAATCTTGGCAGGTCTTCCCTAGTGATGAGAGCATATGTGCTTTCATTCAAAATGAACCCTATAAGCCCAAGGAAATCATATCCATAGAAGTTAACAAGATTCCTAAAGGCTTGAATCCTCTAGAGAGTTCGTTTTCATCGAGTGATGTAAGAAATAAAGAGAAACAAAAATAAGAGGAGTCGAAAATGAAGGTGGGTGAAACCATATCCTTGAATATTGGGACACCCGAATCTCCAAAGAATGTTAAAATAGGTGCCCAATGTTTGGATGAAGAGAAAATGAAGTTTGTCGATGAAGAGTTGGAAAAATTCTCGAAGATTGGAATCACCTTTTTGGTCAAGTACCCTGAATGGGTTTCCAAATTGATTCATGTTCTGAAATTCATTGATCCTATTAGCTTCTGCATTAATTTTCTCACATTCAATTAGGCTATTATGAAATATCCCTTCACTCCCCCTAATATGGAAATGATTCTACAACAAGTTGTAAGGTCACAGATGATGCCCTTACATGACAGTTTTTCTGGTTACAGTCAAATCAAGGTAAAAAGGGCAGAGAAATATAAAACCACCTTTATCACAAATTAGGGTATCGTGACTTATGAACATATGATTTATGGCTTACCTAATGCAAGTACCACTTTTAAAAGACCTATACAAAGAACTCTCGACAATTTGATCAGTAAAATTATTCATGTTTACCTTGATGATCTAATCATATACTCTAAAGGACTATCAATTGTCTCAAAATTTCAAAAAATATGGTTGGGTCCTTTCAAGATTGATTTTGTCCTGGGTACTAACTCTTACATTCTAAAATATTTACATGAGCAATTGTTCTCCTACAGTACTAACAGTTCTCACTTGAAACATTACATGGAACCAACTTGAAAGGTTTAACATTGTTTGGATTTTCTGTACATTAATAGTCTAGTTCTGCTTTCATTTTTCCACTATTTTTCATTTCTGCTTTTACAGTAGTTGGATTTATGCTTTCTTTTTTGCTTCTCTTGCATTTCTGTCATTTTATTTTCTGTTGTTTTAAATTTTGTAGTTTTAATTTTGTCATGATTTTTATTTCTTTTCCATCCTTTAGTTGATTTTTGGTGAAGAATAAGATGTTGGATCAGTTCTGCCACAGTGAAACTCCTGCAAGATATTGTTAGTCAATAAAAATAAAGCTTACACATCTATTACTACATTCCCCCTAAAAGCACACTTGAATTTTTTATCTACTTTCATTGTTGTCTTATAAAGAAATTGGTTATCTCCTGCTTATGCTTTCCATTTCTTCATCCATTTGAGAATTTAAAAGAGAAAATCCATAATTTTTATCCTTGAAGAAAAGAGTAGATTTCGATTGAATGATTATGCATACAGGGATAAACCCCCTCATACTTAACATTTTTCATGAGTTATTCCCAAATTCCCGGTCATTTTTCCATTAAATCCGCTCACTTCCCCTTGTTGCATAATCTTCTTGGTTATATCTTCTTGATATATTGTTCTTGGTCTGTGAAACCATGTGTTCTGAGTTCTAAATTTGTTGGAAACAAATTTCCCTGTGGAATCGTCAGTTTGTTGATGATAAAAATCACAACGAGGATTTTGCCCGCAAAGTATTTCTAAAATCCTATTATTTATAAGCTAATGATATATATGTTACACTATATGCATTTGAAATTTAAAAGAGTTGATGTTAATCCTAACTAGCAATGTTAGTGGCTATATGATGTTATTCAGTTATATGAAGGTGCACTTGATATACATTATGGTATGTTTTCGCAATGGTTAATGTGATATCGGGTGGCTCATTTGGAAAGCAATGGATGTTAGTTTCAATACAATTGATTAATGGAATGGGTTAATGTTTGTTGGATGGCGTGTACTACATAATTGAATGAGTAGAGGATGGAAGCGATGCGCATTTACTACACATCACTCCATACCTCTCCCACTGGTCATCACCCTAGCTTGGCTATTGTTCAATTCTTGTTCGTTGTGGTTAAGCTTTGATATTCAGGCAAAGAAGGAACTGCTTGACCAAGCTCTCATTTTTAAGGCCATTTGATTACAGGTATGGTTTTTTCGCCATCCATGAACTCGCTCTGGTTATGAAATAAATATTGTCTCAGTGATGTATTGGTCTGTGTTTTTCTTAAAGTTGGAAACTATGTGAACTCATGGTGTTTCTTTGGAATGGTTGTTGTGTGGTATTCGTTGCAAATGGAAAACCAGATGGTTGAAGTCACGATTTCATTTACTATTATGTGTGGTGGAATCCATGAAGGCTCTCTATTGTCTCTATGGGTTTTTGTTGGAGGGTTTCATTCGGTTTGGACTTTCTGGTCGTCTCCTCATAGTCTTGTAACCTTACCCGGTTGTACTTGGTGTTATGGGATTATTGTGTTTGATTTTGAACAACCTTGGGTCACTGCATATCTTTTTCCACCTGGTCGTGAGCTCATTTTATGTTATTGGTTTCTGCACAAGTTGGTTATGGTGGCTATTATGCCAAGAGGCTTGCTTAGGGTTGGTTGTTATTACATGGCTCTGATTTTTTTATCAACATTGTTTGGCTTTTTTGGGAAAACCACGAGGGTTATGCCTTGCGTGTTCTCGGTGTTGTTTACTAGCTAGTAAGGAACCTCTACTCCTCTGTTCATAGTCTCTCCTGCCTGAGGTCAGACTGTCACCCTATCATACAATTTAAGGGTTATAATGTGTGTGTGTCCACTGTGTTGTCTCGAAGGGTTCTCACCTGCTATCAGTATGGTCGACTCCATTGTCCCTGTGTTGGTTCCACCAAGCGAACCCTTGATTATTCAGAGCTCGGTTTTGATAAATTGAGACAGTGATATCATGTCAGGTATTTTTTTGACTGTTATGAGTTGTTGGAATAGCATCGATTGACTCGTCTCTATTGATAAAGTTGATTACACAGTTAAAATCGGAAATGATTATTGGTATATAGTCGCTGCATTATTTATTATGACAGTTGAATCGATAGCTCAACATGGTTTTATTGGTCGATTTGAGAAATGGAAATGGGCATACATTCGCTGCCTCCTGGGTTGTAACAGTTGTATTGTTAACTCATCATTATTTTATGGTTTGATTAAGTCACAGAAATGATTATTTTGTTATGCGTTGGTCTGTGTGTTTACTACAACATGGTATAAGTTTAAATGATGGTCGTTGTTACTATGTGTTTAATTGCCCGATCGAGATTATTGCAATTTAAAGTGTTGATAGTTGTGGCTTGGTTGTTCACTTTGTATGTTTTATGGATATCGTGCATCGTATCATTTCATCGCACCATCAGATATGGGCATGGGTTTTATAATAGTATGGTTTCATTGCAATTTAATTGTTAAAATGGAATCGGGCACGTTTTTAAAAGAACTTGTGTCTGTGTTTGATTTGAGGAATTAATTTATGGACAGTGATTAAGGTTTTAATGTTGAATAGAGTCGAAGAAATTGACTGTGTTTTCATTGGGATTTTGTTTTGAATATTAAATGGAAGAAATAAGAGAAACATAATTCTTATACAGGTTGTTTGGAGGGTATATTGTTTTTGAGTATAATGGCACTGTGTTAATTAAAAGTGTTAAGATTTAAATGTGGATAGTGAGCAAGTTTAACACACAATAATGGTTAAATTGACCACAATAATTGTTAATTGGTGTTGGGATAGTGGTTTTGAATATAGAACTGTGTTATGGATTACTTAATTAATTTTTCAAATAGTATCCGCTCTTTTCCCCTACAATTATTTCACTTTTCGTTAATTACAATCCCCTCGCCTTCCCATATTCATTATCCATTCCATGTTCTTAAAATTTAATTACAGTTAAAAGAAACTTTGTATTGCAACAGTTTAAGATGGATTACAGTGATATATTCTTTGGTTTACATTACAGTTGATTGTTTGTTTTCTGTGAGTAGTAATCATGATCTTTTCCCCCACATTTTAAGCTTTTTCGCTCAATACAACCCCTCGCATATCCCAAAAACTTTTGTTCACCCCCTGCTCATTGACAATTATTAAACAATTTGTATGGATTGGATTGCATGAGTCTGATATGTCGTTGAGCCAAATTTTATTTCATATTTTAAAAAGAGTTGTCATGTATGGTTGTTAAAGAAACTATTTGCTAATCAATTACGTATACAGGAATGAGATTTTTCAGCAGAGGTAGCCATGGAAAAGGTAACTAAGGGAGAGGTAATTGGAACAGGGGCCCTAGAAGGCCAAAATTATCAATACACTTTGATGCAGACTCGCAAGAGTTAGGCCAACTTTTTCAAGATGGGTTTTTTAATTGGATTGGGCAAGCAATGGTCCAACCAAGGCCTGAAAGGCCTCCCTTCCAAGCCCCACAGGTCCCTAGTATTATCATGCCTCCTCATGTCTCACTACAGCCTAAAGTTCCCGAAAACGACGGATGGCAAGAGATTTTCCACCCGACAGTCTCCCAACATCGTGGCTGGCCTAACTTGTCTTTACTTTCTCCCCTGCCTATCAATCAAATTGTCCAAGTTTCCCCTGACCATTCACCAATTCAGTCTTCCCATGCAATCAAAAGGTTGAAAATCGAGGCCCACCATGCTCCTGACAAAAGAAAATCCATTGCTGCCCCTTACTCACCCTCCAATGGCTCTGATAAATTTGTGTCCTCTCGAATGCATTTGAGGAATGATTTCTCTCATGTGATCGGCGAGGTTAGGCCTAAAGGCTACACAAATCCCAAGGCAAATTTAGAGAGATCAAAAGGTGACAACAGCAACAAGGGAAGGATTGCCTCCTAAAGTGGGAAATATGGATTTTAAGTTTTTTATTTATTAATTGTTGAGAAGAGTTGACTTCCGAAATTTTGGACATCATGCTATTTTTGGATATATGAGTAATATATTTTGGAAATAATTTCAAATATCATAGAGATAAATTTTCAAATATGGTGATGGGAGTCACAAGGATGGATGTTTTGTTTGATTAACTAGTTTTGTTATGATTTTTAAAAGCTAAATCGAGTCACAAGGGATCCCACCTACTAGTTATTATTTATTTAAAAACACTTATTATGATTTATTACTTTTCCCCCTAACAAAAAATTTGGTTGAGTATTAGTTAACTTAACTAAGGAAGTAGTTCAACTACTTGAACCAATTCTAATTTGCTTAAAGGAAAAAGGAAAGGGAGGAAAAATGGGAGAATAGAAGGAGAAGCATACTAAGGTTTCCTCTTGAGTTTTTCTTGAGATAGTTCAGTTTTCATTCATTCCTTAATTCATTAGAAGCCTGATTTTTTTTTATGATAGCAAGGTCCTATTGTAGATAGCAAGATTCAGGTCTAAATTACATCATTCAGACACTTATTTTTCAGAGGTGTTGATCTATCTTTGATAGTCTGTGTAGACTTGTCTGTTTGTGAATTAAGTTTCATGACTGACAAAGGCTATTTTGTAGAGTCAAGTGGGCAGCAATCTGTGGCAATCTGATCTAGCTTTTAAATTTTATTTCTTTTTTTTTTTTTTTTTCAGAATTCCTTTTGTATGTTTCATCGGGGACATCTAAGTTTGACTTTGGTCCAAAACTTCCTCGGGAAATTTTGTAAAGAGAATGATTCTTTGATGAATTGGAATGAAATAAAGGATTTCTTTATGTCTCATCTGTTCTAATTATTGACTTGGTGTCTTTACTTCTGTCTCTATATTTATTTCAGCATCTGATTTGTTCAGAAAATTACATAAATAATGATCTTTTTAGCAAGCTTTCATTTATAAAAAAACCAGCCTAAGCACTTGTAATCAATACTTGTGAGTTAGGATATTAATTTTGATGGCTATAAACATAGGGTGATATTCTCGTCTATCTTTCTTTAGCCAAGCAGGATCTGAAAATGTTTGAGTAAGATCATTTCATATCTTTTCCTCAACAGACATCATCTCCTTAGTTATCCTAAAAAATGGGGATAAAAAGAGGTAGATAATAAAAATGCAAAATGAAAATTAGGTGGACTATAACTTTCAGCTATTTTTCCTACTCTTTCATACCTCCTTACAATTGGATTCGGGGGTTCCACCTCTTCATTTGATTTAGTCGACTCATCTGAATCATGTTCCTCGTTCCTTAGCTCAAACACCAACTTCTTTGGTTCTTTCTCCATTTCAGCCTCTTCAAACTTGGAATTTCCTTCGACTTCCCTAAAGACTACATCTTAAATATAAATTGTTTTCCTCAATACTAGATCTCACAACTTATCTTCTTTCATTCCATCCTTTTGACCAATGAAAATACATTTTACTGCCTTATTTTCCAGTTTGTTCCTCTTTTCCTTGGGAATATGCACAAATGCATCACAACCAAAGATTCTAAGATGTGAAATAAAATGATTCTTACCAAACCATACATCATGTGGATTCGAGTCGACTAGCACTGATGAAGGAGACCTATTTACCAAATATTGTGTAGTATTGACTGCCTTTTCCTAAAATTCTTCTGCGAACCCAACACCACTGAGCATGCTCCTTGCATTTTCCATCAATGTCTTGTTCATTCTTTCAACTACTCCATTATGTTGGGGGGTATATGGTGTGGTATTTTTTCATGCTATGCCACATTGCTTGCAAAATGGCTCAAAATCCTTACCACAAAAATCACCTTCATTGTCAATTCTCAACACCTTAATCTTATTATTTTTCTTGTTTTCCACAAGAGATTTAAACTCTTTAAGCTTATGAAAACCTCATATTTCTTCCTTAGTAAATATAGCCATGTATTCCTAGATAAATCAACTATGAAGGAAACATAATAAAAATATATTCCTATTTGTGGGACCAATACATGCCCAAACACATCATTATGTATCAATTCTAGAATCCCTTTTTCCCTTGTAACTCCAAATGGGAATCTCACATGATTTTTTTCTATATATGAAATGTTCACAAAAATCAACTTCTAAATTACAATTAGGAAAACCTTCAACCATATCATTGTCCTATATATCTCAAAGTCCTTTTTCCACAATTTTTCCCATCCTCTGGTGCCATAATATGGTTATGTCAACTCGACAAGGAACAATCAATCTGGTTGTATTTGAGTCAATTGCGGTCGAGTCAAATTTAGGAAAAACTATGATGTTGCATCCAGTCAATTCAACACTTTCCAACAACTTGTACAGGTTTCCAATCCGAACTCCTCTCGTCAATACCATCGCTCCGCTAACATTTTACGCATATCCTTATGAAATAACGTGTGCACACTTGCATTAATAATTTTACTAGAAGATATTATATTTATTTCCAAACCCAAAATATGTAGCACACTTGGAAGAGTTATACTCCTCCCATCCCATAACATCAATCCAACTCCTCCTTGTCCAACAATTTTGGTTGTTGATTCATCCCCCAAGAATACATATCCTCCTTCATATTTCTCATATTCACAAAACCATTCCCTATGAGGTGTCATATCAAAATATGCACCTGAGTCGATCAACAAAACATCATGCTCCTATTATGTACTAGTTGACGCCAGATAAGCATCTCCTCCTTTATCTAGAGAAGTCTTTCCTTTAATCTAATGATTCTCGTCATGTCCCCGGATTTTATCACCATCCTTCGAATTGTAGTCCCTTTTATAATGCTCGACTTTATTTCACTTCCAACATATTCTTGTCATCTGAACCAAGGATTTAGATCTACCATTTGACTTAGATCGTTGACTAGAGAATTTATCTTTACCTCTATCGAATGGCTTACCTCTCACCACCAAAGCATGTTTGGTCGATCCCTCCATGTTCTTTCATCTCATTTCCTCTAATAAAAGAGATGAAACCACACATTCAAGAATTAATGTGGTTGTATTACTCCCAATAGCCACGACTAAGCTATCCCATGAATCTAGAAAAGAACACAACAAACTAATACAGTTTTCCTCCTCAATGATTTTAATGTCCATGGATAATAACTAACCTATCACAGGATTGAATGCATGCATATGCTCTTTTACTGATCTCCCATCACCCATCCTTAGAAGATACAATTTCTTCCAAAGGAACAATTTGTTTACCAGGGATTTTGTTTGGTACAAACTTCCCAACTTATCCCACAATTTCTTTGCAATGTCTTTTCCTGAGACATTTAACAATACCAAATTTGGAAGACAAAGTTGGATTGAACTCCTTTCCCTCCTTTTGATTTTGTCCCATTCTTCCTTCGACATACCCATTGGAATTATTTTGAGACTCACAATGACCCATTGCTCTTGGTATACAAGGAAATCTTCCATTTTAAGCTTTCACAACTCAAAATTATGGCCATAAATTTTTTCAATATCTATCCTCAAACTACTTGCCATTCTTTTAAGAATAAATTAAAAATCATTGCCTTACATCTCCCATTGGATCTAGGTTTAGTACAGATCCAAAAATGAGTCAAACCCTCAACGATAAATTTGTTCCCCCTAGAGCTAATATTTTCTTCGATTCATATATACTCAGATCCAATATTTGCTTAACCTTGCTCCGATGAACTAGATTTGATACCACTTGTTAGAAATACACTCACACTAAACCAACCAGAAAAGAGAAGACATAATTAAATAGAAAGAAAAATAATGACAATCCCACAGTACACAGAGATTTACCCTAGAAACCCTTAACCGTGAAAACCAACAATTCTTGAGCGACTCTCGCTCCTTAATTGTCTTATTCATTCACAAAATAAAGAGTTACATGACTAAAATCGGTCCATACTTAATGCCAACTCATCATCCTACTCTCTTGATTTACATAAGAACAACTCCATAGCCAATTTGGCTTACATCTTCATAACCATTACACACCTCTCAAATTTGATAGTTTGATCACCTTTAACAATATTACATGATGCCATATTTATAGGCTTTACAAAATGAAAAACACTAATTCATGGTGTCCCAAAAATGGTTACAGATCCATGTAGATGATTGGATGTAATCTCGTGAATCTCAAGATTCTATTACAATCGACCACCAGGTTGAACTTTAGTCAGTCTTCTATCCAGCTACCACTCGACCATTCAATTGATCACTTTTCAACCTCTTGTTGTCCTCTAGTTGACTTGATATTTCCACTCAACCTATGACTTAACTAGACCATTAACTTGACTTAAATGTCTAATTGAACATTCACCTAGTTGATCCACCTTGACTAGTCATCTGGTTAGACTGAGTTTCCACTGCAAAGAATATAACAATCCAACAATTCCAATAAGCCACATTTCCCTCATATGAACCATAGATATTAAGAATGGTAATATTATGTTATAGATCCTTGTAGAAGACCTCTATGAAGAGTCTTCAATCAATTGAAAAATAGTTTAAAAAATTATAGTTAGAGGACATACCAGTAATAAGTCCTCTAGAGTTCTCATCAGAGTCCACACCAAAAAAAATCCAACTCGAGAATAATTCCTCCAACTCAGCAATAATATTATCAAAACAACCCATCGATTCCTGAATCAAAATTATGTTGAACCAGTCCACATCATAAAATCTCCTCAAGGATAGTTTTTTGGCCCTCCCCCCTAGGCCTCGCATATTTATGGACATGATTTTCATTGTGAGACTACCTTTGGAGATTTTACGGCTCTAAGGAAACCTGAAATAAGTCATAGTCTTCCCTATGAAAGCTCATGAGAAGCATTCTCTTGATTATGTTTTAATTTCAATTTATGACCAAATTTACCGGGAGTAGGCTCCTTGAGGACATCGAAAACTACGCCCCTAGAGGGAGGTTGACCTTGAGCATTTTCATGAGGTCTTAAGAGATACAGTTCCCAACCAAACGATACTGAGAGAGAACCTATAGAGATGGAATTATGGGATCTTAAGGGATGATAGGTGGAACTATTAGAGTCCTTATTGAGGTCAACAAAAACTAAACCCTCATCTTGACCTAAAGGAGAGGCATAAAATGAGGCCACCCCAACAAGGGTACATGTTCTAGGATCGACCCTGCTCACATGTAAATTATTCCCCAAGGGTGAAGGAACATAAATTATAATGTAGAGAGAGATTTAGCGATTTAAAATTGTTACTTGTAGCCTGAGATGATATTGCACTATTGGTCTAAAGTGCTTTCAATTTTCTCCATTGAGAGGTCAATATGTCCAAGTCGTCTCCAAAAAATTCCACCTAGGCATCTCCCTCCACTCTGCCCGACATACCTCCATTCACTTGTATATGAATGTATCCAACACAAAAATTGGTCTTATCTCCCAAATTCATTGTTCCATTAGTATGTTCATTGATTCCCCTTCCTCCATCTCTCAGACAAAAATATTCCAAGACTACAACTCTTACCCCATGATTATCAATGGGAGTTGCAGTATCTTCCTCCCAGACCTGCGAAGAATTACCCTGAAACTTTTTTCGAAAAGAAAAATCACAGTCGACTAGTATGTGCCCCACCCTATGACAATGTAAGCACTAAAAGGGCACATTGAGATAATCCAAGGGTTTCATGTAATATTTATCCCCTAACACTAGTTCCATATATTTGTATAAACCTTGACGATGATCCAAAGCCACTAGGATTTGCACCACAGAACGATAATTGCTAGACTTGTAACTTACATTAGAGGTGATAAATGTACCCAAAACCTCTCCAATTTCCTTTAAACCAGAATCCGTCCAAATTTCAAGGGGTAAATTGGGGAGTTTAACCCAGGTCGGTAGGCTAGATAAAAATTCCTCCTTGTCATCAAAAAGCGGATGTTAGGGCTTTGCACACAAAAAATGACGATCCCAATACTAGTGCCCTGCCATAATTTTCCCATCATCCTCCTATGAGAAGAAAATGAACCCTATCCAACCTCTCATCAACAGATCAAAATCCAGAGTGTAACCCAGGGTCAAGACATAATTGGATTCCATCCACGCGTTAAGCGATCCAACTGAGATCCTTCTACCAAAAAATTTCCCTACGAAGGTGTGGCCCTCCAAATCAACTATGAGATTGACCCTTAGGTCCTCACCCACAACTAGAGATACATCTCCACCTCAAAATTGTTTGACCTTATGATGTTTCTGGCTAGGGTTCCCACAATTGCTCGGCATGCCACCACCCTGAAACTCTTCCAAGACAACTTTGCTACCTAAAAACCCAAGAGTAGCATTTCCAGCAGGACTTAGCACAAAGAAAGAGTCCAACAACTCGACGAGGAACAAACAAATCAGTTGTAGTTGAGTTAGTTTCAGTAGAGTCATCTTACGGAACAACTATTATGTTGCATTTAGTCAAGTCGACACTTTCCAACAACTTGTACAGGGTTCCAATCTGAACTCCTCTCATCAATACCATCACTCTGCTAACATTCTATGCATGTCTTTTTGAAATAAAGTGTGCACACCTGCATCACTCATTTTTATAGCCAATATTATATTTCTTTCCAAACACAAAATATGTAGCACACTTGGAAGTGTACTACTCCTCCCATCCCATAACGTCAATTGGAGTCCTCCTTGTCCAACAATTTTGGTTTTCGATTCATCCCCCAAGAATACATATCCTCCTTCATATTTCTCATATTCACATAACCATTCCCTATGAGGTGTCATATGGAAAGATGCACCTGATTCGATCAACCAAACACCATGTTGCTATTATGTACTAGTTGACGTCATATACATGTGTCCTCCTTTATTTAGATAAGTCTTTCCTTTAGTTGACTAATTTTCATCATGTCCTTGACTTTTATCACCATTCTTCGAATTGCAACCCCTTTTGTAATGCTTGAATTTACTACACTTCAAACGTATTCTTGTCATCTAGACCGAGGATTTAGATATACCCTTTGACTTAGATCGTTGAATAGAGAATTTACCTTTACCTCTGTTGAATGGTTGACCTCTCACTACCAAAGCATCTTTGGTCGATCCTTCTATGTTGTTTCATCTCATTTCCTATGATAGCAAAGATGTAACCATACATTCAAGCATTAATTTGTTTGTATCACTCACAATAGCCACGACTAAGCTATCACGTGAATTTGGAAAAGAACACAATAGACTAATACATTTTCCTCCTCGATGATTTTAATATCCATAGATAATAATTAAATTATCACAGTATTGAATGCATTCAGATGCTTTGTTACTAATCTCACATCACTCATCCTTAGAAAATACAATGTATTCCAAAGGAACAACTTGTTTACCAGAGATTTTTTCTGGTACAAACTTCCCAACTTATCCCACAATTTATTTGCATTGTCTTCACCTGAGACATTCAACAATACCAAATTTACAAGACAAAGTTGGATAAAACTCCTTTCCCTCCTTTCAAGTTTTTCCAATTCTTCCTTTGACATACCTGTTGGAATTGTTCCAAGACTCACAACAACCTATTGTTCTCGATCTATAAGGAGATCTTCCATTTTAAGCTTCCACGAATCAAAATTATGGCCATTAAATTTTTCAATCTCTATCATCAAACAACTCGTAATTATTTTAAGAACAAATTACATGTCACTTCCTTACATCTCCCATTGGATCTAGGTTTAGTACAGATCCAAGAATGAGTCGAACCCTAAACGACAAAGGTCTTCCCCCTAGAGATAATATTTTCATTGATTCGTATCTGCTCATATATAATATCTTCTTAACCTTGATCTGATGAACTAGCTATGATACCACTTGTTAGAAATACACTCACACTAAACCAACCAGGAAAGAGAGAAAATAATTAAATAGAAATAAAAACAATGGCAATCTCACACCATACACATAGATTTACCCTGGAAACCCTTAACTAGGATAACCAAGAATGCTTGAGCGACTCCTTCTCCTTTGTTGTCTTATCCATTCACAAAATAAAGAGGTACATGACTAAACTTGGCTCACACCTAATACCAATTCATCATCCTACTCTCTTGATTTACATAAGAACAACTCTATAGCCAATTTGGATTACATCTTCATGACCATTACACACCTCTCAAATTCGATAGTTTGATTACCTTTAGCAGTATTACATGATGCCATATTTATAGGATTTACAACATGAAAAACCCTAATTCATGGTGTCCCAAAAATGGTTACAAATCCATGTAGATGATTGGTTTCAATCATGTGAATCTAGAGATTTTGTTACAATCAACCAACAGGTCGAACTTTAGTCGATATTATATTCGGCTACCAGTCGATCATTCAGTTGATCACTTTTCAACCTCATGTTGACCTCCAGTTGACTTAAGTTGTCAACCCAATCTATGAATTAACTAGACCATTAACTTGACTTAAATGTATAATCAAACATTCACCCAGTTGATCCACCTCAACTAGCTAGTCAATTAGAGTTTTCCACTGCAAAGAATATAAAAAACCAACAAGTCCAATAATCCCCCTTTCCCTCATATGTACCATAGAGATTAAGAATGGTAATATTATGGTTTAGGTCCTTGTAGAATACCTCTATGCGGAGTCTTCAATCAATTGAATTTTTTTTTTTTAAATTACAATTAGATGACAAACCAGTAATAAGTTCTCCAGAGTTCCCATCAGAGTCCACACCAAAAAAAAAACAGCTTAAGAATAATTTCTCCAACTCAACAATAATAGTATCACAACAACCCATCGATTCCTAAATCAAAATTACATTGGATCATTCCACATCTGCAAATCTCCTCTAGGAGAGGTTTTTTTCCCTCCCCCCCAAGCCTCTCATATTTATGGACATGATTTTCATGGTGATCCTACCTTTGGGGATTTTATGACACTAAGAAAACCTAAAATAATTCATAGTCATCCCTGTGAAACCTCATGAGAAGCATGTTGTTGATCATGTTTTAATGTCGATTTATGACTAAATTACCGAGAGTAGGCTCCTCAAGGACATCGAAAACTAGGCCTCTATAGGGAGGTTGACCTAGAGAATTTTCTCAGGGTATTAAGAGATACATTTCCCAAAGAGGAGATGATGAGAGGTAACTTGTAGAGATGGCCTTATGGGATCTTGAGGGATGACATCTGAAACTATCAGAGTCCTTATTGAGGTAAAAAACAACTAAACCCTTAGCCTGACCTAAAGGAGAGGAAAATAATGAGGCCACCCCAACAATGGTACATGGTCTAGGATCGCCCGTCTCACACGCAAAGTATTCCCCAAGGGTGAAGGAACAAAAGGTAGAGATGGATTTAGCAATAGAAAATTCTTACATGTAGCCTGAGATGACATTGCTCTATTGGTCCAAAGTGCTTCCAATTTTCTCCATTAAGAAGTCGATAGGTCCAAGTCATCTCCAAAAAATTCCACCTGGGCATCTCCCTCCACTCTGCCTGACGTATCTCCATTCATGTGTATGTGAATGTCTCCAACACAGAAATCAGGCTTATCTCCCAACTTCATTGTTCCATGAGTATGTTCATTGATTTCCCTTCCTCCACTGCTCGGACAAAAAGATTCCAATATTGGAACTCCTACCCCATGATTATCAATGGGAGTTGTAGTATTTTCCTCCAAGGTCTACAAAAAATTTTCCTGAAACTGTTTTCGAAAAGAAAAATCATTTTCGGCGAGTATGTGCCCCACCCTATGACATCGTAAGCACTGGAAGGGCACATTGAGATAATACAAGGGTTGCATGTAATATTTATCCCCTGAAACCAGTTCCATAGATTTGTAGAGACCTTAACGAGGATCCAAAGCCACTAGGATTTGCACCACATAACGATAATTGCTAGACTTGTAGCTTACATTAGAGGTGATAAATGTACCCAGAACCTCTCCAATTTACTTTAGACCAGAATCCGTCCAAAAGTCAAGGGGTAGATTGGGGAGTTTAATCCAGGTAGGAAGGCTAGATAAAAATTCATCCCTGGAATAAAAAAGCGGATGCTAAAGCTTTGCACACAACACATGATGATCCAAATACTAGTGCCCTTCCAGAATTTTCCTAGCGTCCTCCTTTGAGCAGAAAATGAACCCTACCCAACCTCTCATCAACAGATGAAACATCGGAGCATAACCCAAGGTTGAGACCCAATTAGACTCCATCCATGAGTTAAGGGATCCAACTGACATCCTTCTACCACAAAATTTCCCTACCAAGGCCTGGCCCTCCAATTCAACTATCTAATTGACCCTTAGGTCATCGCCCACAACCAAAGATACATCTCCACCTCGCAATTTTATGACCTTCTGATGTTTTTGACTAGGATTCCTACAATTTCTTAGCACACCACCACCCTAAAGCTCTTCCAAGACAACGATTCCACCTATAAACCCAAGAGTATCATTTCCATCAAGACTCAACACAGAGCTAGAGTCCAAGTGTGGTGTTGGATGAGCAGGCTTAGTCAGGGAAGGTTCTGGAACAATACTGACACAGTTTTTCACATGGTCTACAAAACCCTTCCTCCAAGGATATTCAATGATTTGAAGTTCCTCTGGAAATTCAAACCCCGAGGGATCAAAACGATTTCCAAATATGCTTGTATTCAAACCCTTTTTGGGCATAGTAACACTGGAACAAAATGCATGGGCATGTGAATTGTCGTCGTCAAAGGACGGGCCTTGAGCAAAATAAAGCGATAGATGAGAGAATATCACATCTTTTGACACCATATCATTTGAGTAGTATACCAATGGTAAATACTCATCCATTGCATCATGACCACCTACTCTAGCTAGGTTGTTGCATAAACCCTTGTGAATTGAATTTGAATTTTTATTTATTTATTTAAATTTATTGGAATATTAAATATTAGGAAGTTGTTTGATATTAATTTGATTAAATTTTGTTTTATAAAATAAAATCTAGATTATGAAAGTGTGAATATTGGTATTTTCAAAGTGACAATTGGATTATGAAAATGTGAATGCCAATATTTTAAAAATATGAATTTGGTTTTGAAAGTGTAAAAATGTGATTTTTTATTCCAAAAGGGTGGATTTTGAATTCTTAAAATATGTTTTTGGATTCCAATGTTGTGGATTTAGATTCCTAATGTATCTCAAATTCCAATATTAATGTCAACATTTTATTTATGTGTGTACATTTATATAACTATGCAATATATTGTTTGATATGTAAATATTAAAGAAAACTAAAATAAAAACAAGTGTTATCATTGCATTGAAGAATTATATATTTTCATTTATATCTAAAGTAAAATGCAATAAGGATCACTGCCATCACCGCCCATGCGAACATATAGATCTATACATACAAAATTAGAACTATGAGTCAATCTTTCCTATCAATTTTGTCACGTTGTTTATAAACAATATACTTAGATTACTACGAGAATATACACAAAACTCATATGCCAAGCTAGGAATTGACTTTCAATAACTTTAACATAAGTAATAAATAAAGATTAATAATGTCTAATCTTTTCATTCTTTATATTCCATCAATAGCTCTCATTCCTTCTATTCTATTAATCGTCATCATTCTGATACTCACCATTTGTTCCATTTCAGATAACTATGCCTCAAATGCCTCAATTGCCACAAATCCCTTCTTAGTTATTTTTATTTTTTCTCTTTTACATTCTTTCTCTTGGGATCATGTCCATATCATACTATTAACATCAATTCTCTTGGGATCATATCCATATAATACTATTAACATCAATGGATATCATTCCTTCTACTCTAACAAGTCCATATTTTTTTTTATCCAAATGTCAAAATGTAATTGGTGTGGAACCGAGGGGACACTGAGAACTTCCCTATCCTATCTTCATGTGGCAGGCCCATTCCGTTTGGTATAATTGTATTTGAAGAGAGCCTATGTCTTGTCAACTGACATGTAATGAGATGGCAAGGTCTTGACGTGGGGTGTTGCTTGGTGTATTCAAAAGGAGGTATGAAATTGTGCCCACGATATGCACATAGACCCAGACCCAGTGGTCCCGTAAATTGAATTTTGATACCATAAAAAAAATCATTGTGGCGTCATTGGTTTTGATTTTTCAATGGAAACAAGAATGCTAGACAAATATTTTTGGAAAACATTGAAATTTGACATCATTGATTTTGAGTTTTCAATGGAATCATGGCGTAACATCTCATCGTAGTTCAAAGTCAGAGCTCTAACTAAAGTGATTTTGTGAAAAAAAAAACATAGTGTAGTGTATTGGAAAAAAAAATCGAACTTCAAAACGAAATTTCTAAGTCCAATAAAGGTATTGCAAAAATGTAGTTAAGAAGATAAAGTAATTCATGATTCTCCTCTCCATTTTACTTGTGAAACCATAAACAACTCTCTTTCTTTCTTCATTTTATACAATAATTACTATAGATATACGAGCTTTCTTCCTTGGAATTGGAATATATTTAAATTATTTATTTAAGGGTGTTTTTATTCTTATTTGGTATGCAAAATTATGGTGGGTTGATGTAGAGCATTGTTGGGGAATTTTTGGTGTAGCATTATAATGAATTTTATGTAGAGGATTGTTTATTATCATTTGAGAAACTTTATGAAAAAATTCAAAATTGGGGTGGTAGGTGCGGGGATTATCATTGATTTAGGAAAAGAAAAAACAAAACAACCTTTGCATGGGTTATAGGGGAATCCACTAATAACCAGGTTGAAGCATATGCTTTGCTCCAAGGACTATGGATAACCACTAACCTCCAAATTCAATTTGTGATTGTAATAGGAGAGTCAAGTGTTATAATCAATCAAATGGTCTCAAAAGTCCTTTCAATTGATTATATCCTTGTTTCTATTCTAACTTGGGATAATAAGGAGACCAACATATTCAAAAAGATTTCATTCCACTAGGTTTTGAGGGAGAATAACCAACAAGCAAACATGTATGCAAGCCCCAAGGGTTAGCTCAAGTAGTCTTGAGCCTGATGTGAGATCTTGTAATGTCCCCCACCTCTTAGAGAGGTAATGAGGAGACTCAGTGGCCTGGGCACCCCCACTAGGTCATAGTCTCACACTGAAAGGGGGAAAAGTCAAGGAGTTAAAAGTTATATTTTTAAGTTGACCTAAGAAAGGAAAAGAAAAGGAGTAAAAGATAACTCAACAGAAGAATAGAAGATTAACCCTGGGAGTTAACCTAACTCAACAGAGAATTAGAAGGAAAAGTATCAGTAAGAGGCTAGGGTGCACCTATTACTCATTCTGGTTTTGGATTAGCATTTTCTATTGCTCTTGAGCATTCAGTTTGGGGGTTTGTTGTACAAACCCTTGTGAGCAACTCAGTGGTGAAATATCCACTCACCTTGTTCCGCAGCTTGGTCTCGGGGATGAAATACTCCTCCACACCATTCTAGTCTCAGCCCATCTCCATCTA
>JASDQU010099710.1:739687-751710 GCA_032191745.1 Picea mariana | reverse complement strand
CATATGATAAAATAAACAAGAGGCAAGCTAGTGAAAACTAGCTCAACTCACCAATGATTAAGCAATAACTTTACCACAAAAGGCAAGGTTGAAACAAAATGTTGTTGCAATGATATTATCAGCCTTATGGTTGTAGAAAACCAAACTTAACAGCAGAAAAATTAGCCACTAGAAACCACTTCTAACTAGCCCAATAGGTGTGATAGGCTTAGTATAGAGTTCGGGCAAAGTTAGGGTTAAATCTTGGGGTTAGTTTAGGAGTTATTAAGCATTAGAAAGTTAGTTTTTTGCAACCCTATTGGTTTTAGGTTAGTTTTGTAATAGAATCAAGAGTTTGTGTTTAAAAGGGGATGCCTCAATTAGGCAAGGGAGCCAAAGGCTCAAAGAACACTTTCCTAAAGAGACAACTTTAAAACTTGAAAAATCCACGTTTACCAAGGCATCGATTTATTTCTCCAATGCAGCAAGTAAATGACGAGTGCCTTTAATAATTGGTTTAACGGATTCAAGCAAACAAAGAGCTAGAGGTACTACCTCCTTGGGGGTGTAAATCCTCTTACTTCCCAAGGTAAGTATCTCTAGCTAGGGTTTAGGCTAAGAGGGTGTATGTCCTTATACTTCTCTTAGCAAACCCTTGTTAAACCAATAAAATGTAATCATAAAATTAGGAATACAAACTGGAGAGCCATCTCAAGTTGAATCAACTAAGTCCATAAGAGTAAGACAGGAGGCCATCTCAAGTCATCTCAACTCAGTCCAGAGGAGCACGACAAAAGACCAACACAAATCATCTCAACTCGGTCCAGAGGAGTATGACTCACCTATCACATAGGCGTTCTCACATATCATCTCAACTCAATCCAAAGGAGTATGATCTGGAGGATGTCTCATGAAGCTGCAATCATCAACACTCCCTCTCAGCTAGGGAGGCATTCTCCACCAGGCCAAGTCTCTCACTGAATTACTCGAAATTCGTCCTAGCAAGCGGTTTGGTGAAGACATCTACAACCTGCTCATGTGTATAAAGGTACTGCACATGTACTACTTTCCTCTGCACCATATCTCTGATGTAATGGTATTTGATCTCGAATCTTCTCGATGTGTTTTGATTTATCGTGAAACACAGGATTCTCTAAGAGCTTCGAACATCTCTAGTTATCGCAATGAATAATGGTGGAATCCATCTCACGTCCAAATAAGTATGCAAGGAGCTTGTGAAGCCACGCTGCTTCGATGACTGTCACACATAATGCAATGTACTATGCTTCTGTGGTACTCAAAGCCACAGAAGTTTGTTTCCTGCTGCACCAGGAAACCATGGCAGATCCTAAAGTAAAACAACAATCGGAGGCGCTCTTCCGGCCCATTTCCTTCCCTGCCCAATCTGCATCTCCATATCCCTGCAATCTCATGTCTACAACGAAGGCATATCTCAGTCCATAACCAACTGTGCCTCGTAAATGTGTCAACACATGCTTCATTGTTATCGAGTGTATCTGTCCCAGCTGACTCATAAACTGACTAAGTACACTCATTGCATAGCATATATCAGGTTTGGTGTTAACCAGAGACACCAATGATCCAATTAGTTGTCTGTAAATATGTGGATCAATCTTGCCTCAATCAAAAGAATTCACGCTTAGTTTCTTCAGATTCATCACCATCGGTGTAGGCATGGGCTTGCAGTCTGTCATCTCGAATTTCTTCAATATCTCAACTATGTATTTCCCTTGACTCAAGACTCATGTTCTGAACGTACACAGTTTTCATGGATGTCTTTGCCCATAGAATCATAGGTATATTATGATAATGTATCATCGCTTTCATTGCCTCAACAATGTATATGTTCTTCCTCTCTGCAATCCCATTCTATTGAGGGTTATAAGGAACGGTGTACTCCCTCTTGATCCATGCCTCAATACATAAGTCATTGAAATATCTGGAGGTGTACTCTCCTCCATTTTCTGATCTCAACACCTTGCTCTTCCTCTCGGTCAGGTTCTCAACCTAAGATATAAACTCTTGAAATATCGCAAGGACTCCATCCTTGGTCTTTAAGAAGTAAATCCATGTCTTTCGAGAGTGATCATCGATGAAGAGCACATAGTACAAGTATCATCTCAAGGAAGAAAAAGTCATGGGTCCACAAACATCTATATGTATCAAGTCCAAGATCCCCTTGGATCTATTGTCACTGCTCTAAAAGGACCCCTTGACTTTCTTTCCAAGAGCACAACCTCTGCAAATTTTGTCATGCTCGATATGTATCTCTGGAAGACTTGTTACCATCTTCCCTAGGGCGGGAAGGGATCTATAATGTAAATGCACAAGTCTCCTATTCCATAGATCGCTCAAGATGATAGTATCATGTAACAAGGCCTAGACTGGTCGGATAGTCAATCTATACAAATTGTTATCTCGAACACCAATCACTCGGGCAAAATCCATGCTTGAGTTCTTGTGCCATGCAAGAAATTTTCCTTCAGAGAAAATAACCCTGTAGCCTTTATCCTCTAAGGAAGAAACAGAGACAAGATTCCTTTTCATCCCAGGTACATATAATACCTCACTTAATTGAAGTGGTATGTCAGAATCTAGTTGGAAGGAAGATCATCCAAATCCCTTCACAGTATATCTGGCATTATCACCAAGTACAACATGTAGACAAGACTCTTTCTCTACAATATCTATAAGATGTTCTCTATATCCAGTCATGTGTCTAGAAGCACCACTGTCAATCAACCAAATATCACTATCAATAGGAACCGTACCTGAGAGTGTTGAAATGAAGAAGAATGCTTCATATTTTATGTCTTCATCTCTCTGAGGTGGTTCTGAATCAACATCGATAGTAGAGGCATGTTGTCTTCCTTTCTTTCTGGTAGGACAATTTCTTGCAATGTTTCCATACTTGTCACATCTTAAACATTGAATCTTTGATATGTCTTTTCTTTGTTCATGACTTGGAGCTGCTGAATTTTTCTTGTCATTGAATGCTTTGTTGAAACTTCTATTTCTTCTTCCTTTCTTTGCATGAGAGGCAAGCGCTTGATTGTAATTATGATGGGAGTCTTGCAAGCCTATGGCTATAAGTATGGTTTCCTCTTGAGTGCAGTCTGCCCATAGACGATCAAACTGAGGTAAGTTTGCTCTTCCACTAATGCTTTGAATGAATGGTTCCCAATGGCTTGGAAGAGCATTGAGATTAATCATGACAAGTTATTTGTCTATTATGGTTTCTTCAATGGCACCTAACTGAGCTTTGATCTCTGAAATCTTCATGAAGAAGGTAGTAATGGTGTCATATTTCGTCATCTTGAGATTTTGAAGTTGATGTTTCAATGTAAGATCTTTGTCAGTGTGGTTTCTCTCGAACATCTTCTTTGGCACATCATGCATTAGATAATTTGTCTTCAAGGTAGAGATGTGAGGTAGTAGATGATCTCTTACTGAGTAGATTATTATCTTCCTAGCTTTGACATCATCTGTCTTCCATTCATCTTATTCTTCATCGGTAATTGTTGCTAGTAGAGTTCCTTTTATCAATCTCAATAGGTCACTCTCTTCTAGAGTGATGTGTAATCTTAACTTCTAGGAGATGAAGTTGCTTGATCCATCATGTTTATCTTCCACCAAAGTTATGTTCCTCATAGCTTGCAGATTCTTCACAAACCCTTGCTTCAAAAAAACTTGACGGCTAGAAACCATAGGTTTCGTTGTAATTATGACTGCCAAAAAGAAGCCTTGTAGAGTCAAAACAACCCCAGTGAGCTACAAAAAATTGCCCAACGTCCTGTAGAAACCCTAGAAATTGAAATCTACAGAAACCCTAGGGCCGAAAATAAAAAATTATTCAATTTTCAATCTGAAAGTTGCAAGTGATGCGTTGGACTAGGTCATACCTGCATGTGAATATTTTAGGCCCAACGCTCAAGGGAAAGTGCTAGAACTAGCTTGACAAGGAAAAGGGTAAGGGTCATTTTTTGCAGTTGTAGCAAGAAGGTGACGACTATCTTGGAAGTTGTTAGAGTATCGTGTGCAATGGCTCTTTCAGGAACACTACTCTAATACCATGTTGATTTTTTAATGATTGCTCAAGCACATGTAGTTTCTTTTCAATTTAGCATGAACTTGAATCATAAACAATGCAACAACACAATAGCTGCAGTAACCAATATCACAAGAAGAATAACCATGCACAAGACACAAGAAATTATCCTGGGAAAACTCTTCTCAACCAAGGAAAACACCTAGCAACCATTTACTATATTGCCAAGAGAATAACCTTCACACCATAAACCCTAGCGCACACAAGAGGGTGCTCTATGGCCAAGAAAAATAGCGCATAAGAAAAGTGCACACCAAATTTCAGCTCACCAGGCTAAGCGTTGAGTAAATGAGATATGATCCACAATGGGGATGTATCTCTCTTATAAATACATGACCTAAATCGTCAAATAGATGTGTTTATTGGCACAATAGGGTCGACTTGTACAACTCAATAATATAATTAATCTTTTACATAATATTAATTATCTTTACACAATAGAGCTGACTTGTACCCTTTACAATACAAATTAGGGTTTCACAGTAGTCTTACTCTTTGAAAATATAGAAAGGGGTGTCTCACACATCCTCTAGTGCTCTGGCACTAGGGACAAGTCCACATGTGCTCAACCACAAGGGACGTCACTCTCAAACAGATCAACTCAACTAAATCCATAGGACTACGAACTGGAGAAACATCTCAATTTGACTAAACTAAGTCCATAGGAGTACGACAGGAGACCATCTCAATTCATCTCAACTCATTCCAGAGGAGAATGAAAAGAGACCAACACAAGTCATCTCAACTCAATCCATAGGAGTATGACTCACCTATCACATAGGTGTTCTCATATATCATCTCAACTCAGTCCAGAGGAGTACAATTTGGAGGATATCTCATGAAGTTGCAATCATCAACATCTTCTAGGCCTTCGAAGGTATGTCTCTCTCATCTGGCATGCAGGCCCTTGGAATCCACTTGTGGGCTTCAAGCCCCATGGAAGCCCAAGCTAGGTTTGTTCCTCCAAAATTGTCCACCAACTAGGTCTTGCAAATACAAATAAGCACACCCTCCAAGGATCTAAAGTCAAAATATCATGATAAGTAAATGAAATCAATAAATGATCCACCTAAGCATGTGAATCAAATATTACCCTGTCAAACAAGTAAGTGCTCAAAGACATTATGCTACCTTCCAAGCTTGGATATGGGAGGGTTGACAAGGTGTCCTATTGGATAGATCTTTCCTAAGTCAAGGAGTGTTTCCCAAGTGATCCCTCTCTAAGACATGTAAAGTGGATGACGTGGTTAAGGATCAAGACTCAATGGGCATGGGTTTCATGACATGCAAGGGGTTGTAGTGTCGGATTCATGGGTTCCTTTGTAGAGGATGTGTGGCACCTTCATTTGCAATGCAATTTTTTCCAAGCCCGTCGTTTTGTCATTATTTGTTTATTTCATGTTTTAAGGATGAGTTGAAGGCCACTGTCATGGCGTGGTGTCCAGATAATGGCAGTTTCATTCATGAATACTTTTTGCGGAAATGAGAAGGTTGGGTCGTGATGAGACCCCCTTTCTCTCAGTTGTGCAACTGAGAGCCACTACCCTGGCTTGGTGGCCATATGATGGTAGTGTCATACTGCTAGATATCCATGATCATGATGGGTTGGATCATGATGAGACCTCCTATCCTCCAACTACCCCCCTAATCATTCCTTTACTCTTATGGGCCCCCCTTTTCTTACATATAAGTGTTTCATTGTTTTCTTGGGGAAATCCTATGCGAAGCATATGGAAGGTTTATACATAGGATTTTATCTTTTACCCAACATCAATCCCTCTATGCCTTCAGCCCCTTCTTCCCATAGAATGAGGGACAACCCCTTCTTGGGTCAATACACCCTAAAATCCCAAGAGATAAGGAAATGGGGGGTTTAAGTGATGAAAAGTGGTAAGTATGGTCAGGAACAGTATGATGTCTCTTCAAGGGAGTTCCTAGTAGCAAACCCATTCCCAAGAAAGATCACTTACTAGGGCATAGTGTCAACCACCAAGGTGAAACAGGGAAAAAGGCATAATGTCCAAGCATATGTCATGAAATCTAAAGCATTTTAAGATACAACATACTCAAATGCCTCATATATTGAAATGACACTTACCATAATACCTGACTTGTACCTCATGGAGCAAGGCCCATTGCCTCTCAGAAGCCAGCTGGTGTAGTGGATACCATCTGAAAATCTATGACCTATATGGTGGTGAGAAGGATTTCCATCTGTGCAAACAGATATTGTTGGTCATGAATTCTCTCGGCACTCCATTTATGCAACCTAAGGGCCTCGAGATATAATCTCTTTAGTTATCCCACAAAATGGGGATAACATCTAGCTCCTACTTGGGGACATGTGCTCGTCATAGAGTGCATGAGAACCGCAGCATCTCCTGGCAGACCTATGCCTGCCAAAACTCATACAAAAACATCAAATCATCTAGGGTGGTGTTATCACCCTTTACCCATACACATAAAAATCAAAAAATGAAAACTAATCTAGAAAAGAAAAAATTTGACATTTTTTTCAAAAAATTCTAAACTAAGCATGAAATCAATATGCAAGTAGAGAAAAATGAAATATGAAATGCATCTAAACTAATATGAGCAATCAATATGCAAAATGCAAGGAAATCAAGATTACCTACCTACCTACCTACCTGGGGCATGGGCCCTGAAGAAGTCATGTGTCACCTTGGAAATAACGTTTGAGGAGAGATCCATTTACTGGTAGTGGCACCCTCCTCCCTTCTATCATGGATAAGTATAAAGATTCTGGCCCAGACACTTCCTCTATTTTGTAGGGGTCTAACCAAAGATTGTCGAACTTTTGATGCATTCCCGATTTTTCTCTCCTTTTACCCCACAGTAAGACTTGATCCCCTTCCTTGAAGTCTCTCTATATTTCATTTCGATCAAAAGTTCCTTTCACTCTTTCTTGATTCTTTTCCATTTGATCAAAATCCATTCTTCGAGTTCCATCCAATTCCATAAGCTGGTCGATTTTCCCCTACAATGCTTCTTTATTTGTATTGAATTTTTGGGCTATTTGTAATGCTGGAATTTGGAGATTTATAGGCAAGCGAGCTTATAGCCCGTACACTAACTCAAAAGGGTTCTTCTTGCTGGAAGTCTTGGTATTCGTGCAATCATCCCATGGGGCATACTTAATTTTGTATTCCCAACTCTTCTTGTTTTCCCCAACAATATTTTTCACAATGTTCATAATGTTTTTGTTGTTGGATTATACCAACCCATTCCCTTGAGGATAATAATTCAAGGAGTGTGATAAAACAATCCCATACTTGAATCAAAACTCATTGAGCGACATTGAGCTAAAGGATTTGGTGTTATCGGTGGTTATCTTAGAAAAGCCACCAAATCTAGTAATAATCTTTTCCTCAAGGAATTTCATCACAATTTCGTATGTTTCTTTCTTTGTTGGGACAACTTCCACCCATCTAGTGAAGTAATCAGTGGTGGTCAAAATCCAACGATACCCATTACTAGAGTTGTCTTTGAATTCACCAATGAAATCTAATCCTCATTGTTGAAAGGGTGTTTCCACAATGATTGGCTTAAGAGGAAGGGCAGAAAGGCATTACTTGCCGGTAAAAAATTGACATGACTGACAATATCTAACATATTGATGTGTGTTGAAGAAAATAGTAGGCCAATAGTATCCTTCCCTTAAAATCTTATGGGTGGTGTTGCGTGCTGCAAAATGGCCTCCACAATGTCTTGCATGAATGTCGGTCATTAACTTATCAGCTTCTTCTTTATCAACACATCTGAGGATCACCCCACCTGGGTTCCTCCACCTGAGACCATTCTCTGTCAGGAAATACTTCATAGATTTGAGTCTCGGGGCTCTTATTTTGTGTTACACTAAATGATCAAGGCATGCGAGGTTTTCCAAGTAATAAATGACATCGAAATACCATTTGTTGTTTTCAATCTCATTTACAACAATGTTGACTTGTTCCTTCTTTCCTACCTCAATGGCCTCTTGATTGCTTTATGTCATCATTTTTGCCAATCCTTACCCTTTAATTATCTTGGTTGGTTTGATCTCCAAATCATATTCCTGTATTTGTGAAACCCACTTTCCTCTTGATCCAAGGTAATCCTTACCCTTTAATTATCTTGGTTGGTTTGATCTCCAAATTATATTCCTGTATTTGTGAAACCCACTTTCCTCTCGATCCAAGGTAATCTTTTTGTGACAAAACTTCCTTTACAGTGGGGTAGGGGACAAAGGATTTGATCTTGTTGTATCCCACATAAGTTCGAAAGTGTTTGAGAGACTTGACCAGAGCGTAAGCTTGTTTTTTCGTAATGGTATAATTCAATTCTAAGTCTCTAAGATTTGTTCCCATGAAATCAATCGGTTGTTTGGCCACTTGATCATTCTTTTGTAACAACACCCCTGCAATGGTGTCTTTTGAAGAAAAAGAAAAAATGATGAAGTATTTGGAAAAATTTGGGCTAACCAGGACTGGTGCAACAGTTATTTCTTCTTTGATATGTTGAAATGGCATCTTACCTTCACTTTCCCATTCAAAACGGGCATCCTTTTTTAGTAACTTGTTAAGGGGTTTAACAATTTTGGCAAAGTTTGGAATGAATCTCCTGATGAATTTAATATGAACAAAGAAAGATTGTAGAGCATTCTTGTCCTTAGGGAGAGGGATTTTCTCGGTTTATTCAACCCTTGTAGGGTCTATCATGATTCCATATTTAGAAATGATATGGCCTAGTAACTTACCCTTGTCAACACCAAAAATTGATTTCTTAGGGTTGAAAGAAATTCCATACTGCCTACATCTCTAGAAAATAGTTCTTAAGTGTTGGATATGTTGTCCCCTCTTTTTGGAGATGGCGGTCATATCATCCTGATATATCTCTATAAGTTTCATGATCATCTACCTAAAATAATAATCCATGGTGCGTTGAAAAGTAGCCCATGTGTTGGTGAGTCCAAAAGGCAGTCCAAAAGGCATTCTCAAATACATGTAGGTTCCCCAAGGGGTGGTAAAAGAAGTTTTTAGTTGATCATCCTTTTTTACCAAAACTTGATTATATCCTGAGAATTTGTCAAGCATGGACATCATTTTTGCACCAGTGACCCTTTACAAAAGATATTCCATGTTTGGTAAAGGATAATTGTCCTTAAGCGAATCCTATTTTAAATTTCTCAAGTCTACACATATTCTGATTTCGCTAGTCTTCTTCCTTACAGTAACTTGAATAGATACCCATGATGAATATCTGATAGGCTCCATTATTCCTGCCTCAACCATCTTTTGTAACTCGTTTTGCACTTGTGGAGTAACCTTTGGGTTCATCTGCCTGAATTTTTGTCTAAAGGGCTTTGTACCATCAATGAGGGGAATAGCGTGTCGTATGACATCTTCTCGGTAAGCCTTCAGATCTTTGTAAGACCAAGTGAAAACATCTTTGAACGAGATATTATAAAGGAAATCAGCTTTTCCCTTTCATCAATTGTTGTTCCTTTATCAAACTTAATCAATTTTGGGGATTCCTCGGTTCCAATGTTGAATTCAACAATCTCGCCACTGATTTTGTTTGAGGGTTTCCCTTTATACATATCATTTCGATCAAATAAATCCTCTAAAGGAACAACACCTTTGGGTAGGGGTCCGTCAGCTACATCTATGATCTCAATATTTTCCCTTTCATCGAATAGGTTTATCTAGGCTTCAGAGAACTCTTCCTCATTTTGGAGAAAGCGAAGAAGTTGATTGTCGTTATCAAAAACTTGTCAATGTTCTAAGTTGTCAGGTAACGAGGGTCTTTAATTCGCTTCTACCTTGTAAAGGTCGATTTATTTGAAAAGTTTCAAGGTTGAAGTGGAGACAGTAAGGTTGTCTGCCAAATTATTCTCTTCCCTAGGGATGTCTTCAATGAAAAATTTGTCAAACTTATTTATGGCATCCCATACAACATCCATGTACTGCTTCAACCTTGGGTTTTTAGTAGGGAACTTTTTGTTCACTTGCGAAACAATTAGATCAGAATCCCCTTTTACATGTAGGGTCTTGATGTTTATATCGATGGCCAAGTTAATGACTAGGATAAGGGCTTCGTACTCAGCAATGTTGTTTGTGCAATTGAACTCGAGTATCTATGAGAAAAGGGTAGTCTCATTATCTAGTGATATTAATACTATCCCCGTACCTAAGCTTGTGCTTGAGTGCAGACCATCAAAATCTAGGCCCCAAGATCCTTCCTTCTTTTCTTCATCGATGAAAAGGGAGTTTTCCAAAATAAATGTGTTGTCGATTCCCTTTTCTAGAACCTGATGGTGTATGTTGGCATGATCCACTGTACTTTATTTTTTGGTCTTATCTAGGGAAGAAACTTTCTCCTCACCTTTGAAGATTTTAACTTCACTTTCTTTGTGAGGTTCTGCCAAGACTTGTTGAATGTGGTGCTGGAACTTTTCTCCAGCTTGTTATGTTACTTGTCTCTTTCCAAAATCCAAGATCTTACTCGGTGGGCAAGGTGTTTTCCCTAGTGTTACCTCCGTTTCTTCTTATAAAAGATTGATCATGAGACAAGCTTCCCTTTCAACTGCTTTCTCTCACTCCTCTTGCAACTAAGTTTTGAAATCTGAGGGAAAGTTTAGTGAGACAAATTCATCAATATGATTAATTTGAAGAGTCTCTTTAAGACATTCTTCTTCTTGTATGAGAGAGGAGGCTAAGTTTTCTTCTATTTCACACGCTCTCTCTTGAGCCATGAACAAAGTTGTAGTGCGTCTCTCAATCAAAACTCCATACGTATCTTTCATGGTTGATATGTAAGACTTGAGGATGGTAGCTTTGGAAGGTATTAACTCTTGAGGGAAAATTCTTACGAGGGTGTTCAACCTATCATTGAAATCCTTTATATTCTCCCCTAAATTTCTCTTGCAACTATAGAGTTGACTATACATGGATTGGTAGTCTCTCTTATTTCCAAATATTTTGGTGAAAATCTCTTGAAATAGGTCCCAATTTGTGATTGTTCCTAGGGAAATACTATCAAACAAATCCTTGGCCTTTCCGACAAAAGTGTAAGCGAATAGCTTCATTAGGATATCCTCATGTTGGTCATAAGATTCTAGATTGTGTAGGAAAAATTATAAGTTATCTTCAGGTGTAGTGAGATCTTCTCCTGAAAAGTTGGGGATCCATTTCTTGAAGTCGTTTGGGATTTTATGAGGAGATCCAGGGATCTTTGTTATGTCCAAAGGTTTGTGTGCCTCTTTGGCCTGTAGGTTCCACATAGCATTTAGTAAGGTGGGTATGGGTGAGAGCAGAGGTGTGGAGGTAGTAGTTGCGGATGGAGAGCTATGAGAAGTAGATGGACAATTACGATAAATGGGAGAGGTCGAAGGACTAGACCTTTTGGGTGAGGCCTTACGACCTTCAGAAGGTTTTTTGGGGGTTGAATTACACTTCTTTCATACCATGGCGGAGTCGCCAGACAAGATTTAGGAAAATATTATCAAAAAAGGTGGAAAGGGAATGTTTCTTGGGTGGATTCAGGATAGATTGTCAAAGTGTCGTTAGGTTTCCGAAGAGGATTCAAAATCCTCCCTAGCAATGGCGCCAAAATATTATCGCACAAGTATTAGGTTGGGAAAATACCAACCCAACCACCAAATGATGACAACTAAGAGATTACCTACCCACTATCACCTTAGGCAGGTGTTCTCGTCACTTTAGAGGTGAAGTACTCACCTCAAGGGGGGAATCTTGGTGACCCTAGGGGGAATTGAAACGGAAAGTGATAAGTATGATTGAATGTCCCTAGAGGTCAATTCTATATGGAATGAAAATCTTGGATAAGAGTCTTGGGAAGGGTTTAGGGTTTCCAAGATATTTGAGTGATCCGTCAAGAGTGAAGTACCTTCTCG
>JASDQU010099710.1:687713-699766 GCA_032191745.1 Picea mariana | reverse complement strand
GATTTTAAAGTAAAGATGTATGTGAGCTGTGAAATATACCTATGGTATCTACACATAGGCTTATGATTATGCATGTGGTTAAGTACATCATGGATGTAAGTTAACAAAACAAGGAATATGTGTGGATAAATAAGTTTGATGAATAACAAAGATGCATGTTTATATTCCTTATGGAATATTTGGTAAACAGCTGAAGCTAACTCAAGGTTGAGGCCATCAAAGATAGTGATGGATATGCAATAAAGAAGTTGCATGCCAAAGGAGTTCCCTGTGAAGGAACTGTGTAAAGACTCTATCAGGAGAACATAATCACAACCTTAATGATGGCTGAGAATTAAGCAGCAGGATGCAAGTGTGTGTGTGTGTGTGTGTGTGTGTGTGTGTGTGTGTGTGTGTAAGAATCATGGATTACATTCTAAAACAAAATGTATGAGTGGGAAACTAACAAATGAATATTGAATATTTTGATAACTAAATGGTAATGTGCAGAGTGCAAAGGTTCATAATTCGTTGTGAACAAAAGGCTTGTTGTTGTAGCATGTTGATTTACCAAGAAGGTTGAGGTGAACCTAACTAAAACTACTCAAGGAAAAGAGCATGGAGATAACAATAAGAAGTAGATTGCATAAGCAAAGAAGGATAAAAGGAGGAACACTTTTCTCACCCTAAAAACTATGAACTGTTTAACAGAGTTGTGAGCCTTATAAGAGCAGTTGTGGGAACAAGTACAACTAGAAAAAGGGAAAATGAATAAATAAGCATATTTAAATGAATAGGTTGGGTCAAACTGTGTTAAATAAGGACAGTGATTCCTTGGAATAACTCAGTTGGATTGAAAGTACCAGGATGTGTAGAAGGAGTTGGAAAAGGGAAGATCCCTTAACTCCTTTATTGTTGTATATTATGTTTTATCTAGGATGAGAAACCGGTGTGTTGATGAAAGTAAATGTTTTGACACCATAATGATGATGGTTGTATGATTGTAGAAACAATTTAGAATTGTTGGTGTTACACTCATGAAAACATTAAGGATAATGTGAAGAAGTGCATAAAGATATGCTAGGACATATCTAAAAATGTTTTGTATTTGTGATATATGTCATGTGTAGAAAAGAAATTGAAAATGTTGGGAAGGATAGTTACCAATGATGGAAAACCTCAAGCAGAGGATGAATATGAGAAGGTTGTTGTTGAAATTTGTTGAAGGGACTTTAAAAGTCCCCATAAAGCACCATTAATGAGGCAATATCAGAGAGGGTGTTGAAAGCCAGAACATGTATAAAAGTGTTCATACCTATAAGTCATAAGGTATGAAGGGATTGGGTAAGAATCACTTCTGAAATATTTTATTATTGCAGTGATATGTAATTGAATTTGAGTGGTTGTTGGGTGCCATTGATACCCAAGTAGAGTATGATTCAAGAAAAGAACCCGAATAATAGAGAGAGGAAGTCTATGATAGTCAAAGATAAGTTATAATACTTGCAGTAAAATGCATGAGTAAGGAGTACCATGGGTACAATGACCAATCTAGGGAGATTGGTAATAGAGGTGTTCATAGTTAGCACACTGCATGGAATGCCTTGAGGAAATGCATGTTTGCATAAGAGGAAAGACAATGGATTTCCATATAGGAAGGAGGACCTTCCACTACTCCACTTGAATTGTGTAGTTGATAAAGAGAAGAGAATTTTGGGTGGTCGTGAGCGTTGTCACCCTGGTTACTAATGAAGGAAGAATGCTTGTGTGCCTTCAAGAGAAACTTTCAGTTTCATATGTGTTGATTTGGGATCGTGATCAGCCTATAGCGGGAAGCATAGTCCTATTGTAAGAGTGAATGAGAATGATTAAACCTATGGTGAATAGGTTGGTTGAGCTCCAACACACCATGGCAAGGTGCTTGTCATAAGCATGGAAAACTTGAACCCAACGTAAGGGTACATTGGGTATGGATGTGGCCATAGTTTTTGGCACACTGATTAAAGTAAACTGATATTTGAATTGCATTTGGAAAATTTGGTATGTTGAAAGGATGCATACGTAAATAATGATATTTCATTTTGTTTTGCACCCTTGAATAGGTGAAAATTACTTGGACTGTTAGTATGCATAGTTTTGAAAATATAAGGTGCGTGAAAACTAACAATTTGTTCGGTGAGGAATGTTGAAATTGTAGGAAGAAAAGACTCTTGGATATGGCAGTGTTGTAAGCCCATAAGGAATACCAAATGCATGTTAAGCTAAAATTCTATGGGAAGGAAAGTCCCATACTCGTGAATCTGGTTCCTGTGTGGAACAGATTTGAAAATAAATGTGGAATTTGGAAATCTATGGGTGACATATTTGCAAGAAAATTATGAATTTGAAATTAATGATAATATCTCATAATTTTTGTATACATGTGATATAGCTGAGACGAAAAATATATGTCTAGGAAGGACAAGTCAAGGTTGTCAAGCTGGAAAGCATGAAAAAAAAATCTAATGTTGAGACAGGAGGACCTTGTGGTAAGCCATGATCGCCCTAGAATATGTTTTGTTGTGGTAACACAAGACGGAGGGATGCCTCGGCAGAGCAAGTCTGAGAGACGCCTCGGCAGAGAAATTCTGAGGGATGCCTCAACTGTAAGTCTCAATGAAGTATTTAGAATTATTCATGTGTGAGAAATCCTTGGAAAGGAAAGATGGATCACCTAAGGGACTGTATAGCAGAGAAGGGGATGCCTGAGCCTAGGCCTAGAGGGTAAGTGACCGCAAGGAAGAAGAGACTTTGATAATTCTTATAAATTATTGATTGGGATCAACCACACAATGGGTATGCCAAGGAAAAATAGTGAGCTAAGATAACAAGACATCCATATGGATGCAAATCCACAAACTTCATAGATAAGTATTATGCTAGATTATGAAGTTTTTCCTCTTGAATTTTGCACGACAATAAAATGTTTTTTCATGAAAACGTGATTGATATGCTTTTTGTCCAAGATTATTGAAGGTAGGTAATGAAGGCCAAGGGTCTAGAAAGGACCTGACCAAGAAAGAGGATCAAGATTTTTGAAGCAGCTGAATGACAAAGGCATGACATGTGTTACTGAGAAAGAACACCGAGGACGATGTTCCTTTTTAAGGGGGAGGGGATTGTAATACCCATGTTTCCCCCAGCTTGTAATTAATCATTAATTATGATTACCATGTTATGGCATGTGAACAATGTAAATGTATTTTTGTTTAGATTTTCAATAACTGACTGTGGGGGTGAATCCTTGAAGTATCGGCCATGATATCACTAGAGGAAAGAGTGAGGAAACTATAGAGAGGGTTCATTATGTCAAAATGACCCAAATTCTCCTTGTTGAAATAATAAGTCATAGATATGAGGGTATTCGAGACCTCCCTTGATCGTTGAATCTACGTCATGGTCATTCCGTTGTTAACCACTTTAGGAGAATAGAGGTGTTATAACACTAAAACCCCTAAATTCCATAGTCATGAAGTAATGTGGGTCGTTGATCTAAGGATCCTTCGGGACCCCTATCGACCGTTTGATCATGGGTATGTGCATATCACATCGAGAGCACGTGGGGGTCCAAGCATCAAGTAACGGTGATGCCATGTGTGGCATCCTTGTGACATAGTAAAGATATGTTGGTGACTTGAGGCATGTGCCACACATATTTCCAGCGTTTTTTGGGTTGACAGGTGTCCCTCTAGGAGTGGCCTAACACTGAGACCTAGGGACCTTCGAGCTAGAGTTGTGATTCGTTGTTATGGGGAGTCCATTAGGGACCTTTCCCAACCGTTCGATCATTATTTCGCTCTTCGGCTAAACCCCAATTCGGGTTATTCAAGATGCAAGGCATGGACCATTGGATCTAGACCGTGGTCAATCCGGCGATGACCACTCCGAGAGTAAAAAGGAAACTAGACAGACAAGCTCCCAAAATTTGAAGACGTGAAGCAATGGAGGTCGTAGATCTGGGGATCTATGTGGACTTGTCTCAATCATGGGATAAAATGTATTGAGAGGTTGTTGGTGGTAGTTTGGGCATCGGAGCTCCAGGCGATTTCATAGGAAGGAGAAGCTAGAGACTCTCAGAGGCTATCATTCCGAAGTGACGTGGCATGCTGACGTCACCTAGGGTGACGTGAACCCCCATGTTCGGAATTCCATGTTTCACCTTGATTTGTGCCTTTTACAGACCTTATACGCCAATTGGAGCGTGACATGTTTCACCCATGGATGGGGCCACCTGTCATCTTTTCCCTATGTCGCGTGTTAACACCCTGGCAAACACTTGCTGGCCTAATAGATGGTGGAATACCCCGGGGCACTAGGAATTTGGGACTTCAGGAAACTTGGGAAGTTGGGACACTAGGGTTAGTCAGCCGAAGGCCCGAAACTACATTTCCCTACCTCTATTTTTAACATTCCACCACATGTAAGTGTGGACCCTTTGGGAGTCCGAGTTTCGGAACTCCAGATGGTTTGGGTGTGGTATATTGGATAATTTGAAAAGGGTCAAAGGTCGGAGCCACGTGGCATGATTCTGGGGTTTCGAGACTCCAAAGGATATGCAAATAGAGAAAAGGTCATTCAATGCTGAACATCAAAATCTCTTAAGCATGTGCGTTAAACAAGGGGGAATTTCAGTCATTGGATTTAACGGTGGATGGATTTCCACCATAGATGTAGGAGTATTGGGGAACTTTGGGACTTTAGAGAACATCCCCTGTAACCACCCCTCTAGCATCCATGTCATCGCTAAAGGGTGACAACCTTGGTCGATTTCATTCCAGGTAGGATGGTGCGAATGAGGTGAACCCACGTGGGTGCCACCTGGCCCTTGACTAATGATGTTGGAAGAGATTCAAAAGGGCATAACTTCCAATCCAAATCTCGGATTTGAGCATGGTAACAACTGTTGGAAATATCTTGAAGAGAAGATGTTGATGGAGACCTTGGGAAGAGGATTCGAGATGATTAAGAGAAGCAAAAATTTCATGCCTCAACCCTTAAAAAGGTACTTAGGGGTCAGGAGTGTTACACCAGTGAAAAATAACTTCTATTGAATAAATAAAATAGGTTGAAACTGTAAAATTGCAGTACTAGAAACAACTTGCTCGAATGGTGGTAGATATATCTAAGAAGAGATGTGGCTTGCTACACGCATATGTCTGAGAAGAATGATTACAATGAGGTTTGAGAGGCCTTTTTAACATTACTCATGAATTCCAAAACCCTAGACATCCAAAAACCTAACCCTAGGAGATGAAACACCAAAATTTATGTGGGCCTCGATGGGTAAGTTGGTACCTCAACTTCCTGGGGTCATATCTTTTGCATATGATCTCTGTTTTAGGCATGTGATAGCCCGTTGGAAAGGTATTTTCGAGAACTACACATTGTGTCATTAAACTCTAACTTAGTCTAAAATTTGACTTTGGAAAGCCAGAAAAACATTGTTTAGGGCCCCAAAACGGCCCTGGAAGTACAAAAAGATGTACTGAAATGAAAACTTCCAAAATAATCCAGTTGGATTAGGTGGGTGGCCACCAATATCCACCTGGAAACTGTGTAGGGCTTCAAACATCCCCAGAAGTGTAGAACCCATAATTACAAATAATTAAAGAAGAATGTACTAAACTAAAAATTGTCAAGAGGAGCCAGTTGGAATGGGTGGGTGGCCACCAATATCCACCTGGATCAAAGGCTCAAAGAACATTTTCCCAAAGAGACAACTTTAAAACTTGAAAAATTCATGTTTACCAAGGTAGTAATTTGTTTCTTCAATGCAACGAATAAATGACTATTTCCTTTAATAATTGGGTTAATGGAGTCAAGAAAAGAAATAGCTAGAGGTACTACCTCCTTGGGGGTGTAAATCCTCTTACTTCCCAAGGAAAGTATCTCTAGCTAAGGTTTAGGCTAAGAGGGTGTATTCCCTTATACTTCTCTTAGAAAACCCTTGTTAAACCAATAAACTGTAAGCATAAAATGATGGATACTAAGGTGGGGGTGTATGCCCTTATACTTCCCACCTAGCTCTAGCAAATAACCTTGACTTGAATAACAAATGACAGTACAATGTAAAAATCTTACCAATTCAAGGAAAATAGCTAAGACAAACCACCAAAATAGCAAAGAAGAGCCCTCTAAGGCTAGCACATCACTTCCATCAACCAATAACTAAAGAGATCCATATACAAGAGCATAAGAGAGAGAAATATCCAAAGATAGCAAAAATTATAGTCCAATACTTCTCACAATGGGAGGGTTATGTTATGAAATGAGATCTTATGATCTCTATTTATACAAAATGTCTCCAAAATAGTTTATCCACATAATTTTAGGGTAAACCACAAGACTAGGGGTCAACAACCCTAATCTTTCCCCTTTACACAAATAGCATGAAACGATTCACTTAAAATTTACTTTTACACAAAAAAAACCCTAATTTAAGCTGATGTCACCCCTTTAGGGGACATTTTGACAATAGGAGCAAGTCGTTGGTGTTGGAGGAGTGTAGTTAGGCTTCCTAAAGCCACATGTCAATCATCCAAGTCATTTCTTCATGGTAAAAGCCTCATTTTCTTCAAAACATCCTTGTTTCAAGGAATAACAACCTCACCACCAAACCCTAGCCCTCCTAGATGATGCCATGCCTCCAAAGGTGATGTTTTTACTCTCCTAGGAAAATGTTTGGCATGTGAGGGATAGGTTATGTCATACACACTATCTTCTAGGCCTCTGAAGGTATGTCTCTCTCATTCAGCATGCAGGCCCTTGGCATCCACCTGTGGGATTCAAGCCCCATGGAAGCCCAAGCTAGGATTGTTCCTCCAAAATTGTCCACCAACTAGGTCCTGCAAAGACAAATAAGCATGCCCTCCAAGGATATCAAGTCAAAATATCATGATAAGTAAATCAAGTCAATAAATGAGCCACCTAAGCATGTGCATCAAATATTACCCTGTCAAACAAGTAAGTGCTCAAAGACATTATGCGACTTGTCAAGCTTGCATATGGGAGGGTTGACAAGGTGTCCTATTGGGTAGATTTTTCCTAGGTCAAGGAGTGCTTCCCAAGTGATCCTTCTCTAAGCCATTTAAAGTGGATGAAGTGGTTAAGGATCAAGACTCAATGGGAATGGGGTTCATGACATATAAGGGGTTGTATTGTCTCATTCATGGGTGCCTTTATAGAGGGTGTGTGGCACCTTCGTTTGCAATGAAATTTTTTCCAAGCCCATCGTTTTGCCATTATTTTTTTCTTTCATGTTTTAAGGATGAGTGGAAGGCCATTGTCCTGACGTGGTGTCCAGATAATGACAATGTCACTCATGAATACTTTTGCGGAAATGAGAAGGTTGGCTCGTGATGATACCTCCTTTCTCTCAGATGTGCAACTAGGAGCCACTACCCTGGCTTGGTGGCCAGATGATGGTGGTTTCATACCGCTAGATATCCATGATCATGATAGTTCAGCTCGTGATGATACCTTTTATCCTCCAACTAACCCCCTAAACATTCTTTTACGCTTGTAGGTCCCCCTTTCTTACAGATAAGTGTTTCATTGCTTTCTTGGGGAAACCCTGGGTGAATCATCTAGAAGGTTTATACATAGGATTTTATCTTTTACCCAATAATAATCCCTCCAGTCCTTCAGCCCCATCTTCCCATAGAATGAGGGACAACCCCTTCTTGGGTTAAATACACCCTAAAATCCCAAGAGATAATGAAATGGGGGGTTTAAGTGATGAAAAGTGGTAAGTATGGTCGGGAATGGTACGATGGCTCTTCAAGGGAGTTCCTAGTAGCAAACCCATTCCCAAGAAATGCCACTTACAAGGGCACAATGTCAACCACCAAAGTGAAACAGGGAAAAAGGCATAATGTCCAAGCACGTTTCATGAAATCCAAAGTAGTCTAAGATACAAGATACTCAAATTCCTCAAATATTTAAATCGCACTTACCATAATACTTGACTTGTACATCATGGAGCAAGTCCCATTGCCTCTCAGAAGCCAGCTGGTGTGGTGGATGCCATCTAAAAATATATGACCTATGTGGTGGTGAGAAGGGTCTCCATCTGTGCAAATGGATAATGTTGGTCATGTAGTCTCTCGACACTCCATATCTACAACATGATGGCCTCGAGACATAATATCCTTTGTTATCCCACAAAATGGGGATAATACTACCAACGTGATTTATTCCAACCAACAAATCAACTAGATCCCAAGCATCATTTTTATCCAAAGCTTCCATTTCTTCAACCATGACCTTCCTCCAGAGTTTACCTTCCTCTAAATCCACTTCCTCCCTAACTGGGATCATCATCAATAATAGATAAAGAAAAATTAGAGTGAAAATCAGGTGGAGTATACCTTTCTAGTTTCCTTATTTATTGAATCTATCTCCTCAATACTAGAGTATGAGGTTCTTCTTCTTGTGGTTGTTCATGTTCTTTTATTGAGTCAGATTGTTCACCCTCCAACTCAAACTCTATTTTCTCTAGTTATTTTTCCTTTGATAAGACTTCTTCTTTTGGAACATCTTTAACCTCTCTAAAGACAACATCTTGATTACAAGCAGTATTCTTAGTTACTAGGTTCCAAAATTTATAGCATTTTATACCAACTTTATAACTAATACAGATACACTTTTCAACTTTATTATCTAGATTAGTCTTATTTTCCTTTGGAACATGTACATAAGAATCACAACCAAAACCTCTAAGATGTTCAAGAGAGGGTTTTTTACCAGTCCATGCCTCATGCGAAGTTTTTACCACCAACGCTAATGAAGGTGATATATTTCTCAGATAATTTGTAGTACCCACTACCTCTACCCAGAATTCTTGTTCTAACCTGGCACCACTGAGCATGATCCTTGATTTTTCCATCAACATCCTATTCATCCTTTCTACAACCCTATTCCATTGAGGTGTGTAAGTATTAGTCTTATGCCTTGTTATACCACACTTATTACAGAAATCCTCAAGTTCAATCCCACAGAACTCTCCACCATTATCTTCCCACAACACCTTTATTTTCTTATTTATTTCATTTTCCACAAGAGCCTTAAACTCTTTAAATTTACCAAAGACCTCAAACTTCTTTCGAAGGATATAAATCCATGTATTCCTTGAGAAATCATCACTCAAAGAAATATAGTACATAGATTTACCTAATTATGGAATGGGAACAAGTCCAAACACATCATTATGTACTAACTCTAAGTTTCCCTTTGTTCTTGTATCCTCGGTTGATAAACTTACCCACTTTTATTTCCCATATATGCAATGTTCATAGAAATCAAAATCTAGTGTGCAACTAGACATACCTTCAACCACACATTTATTGTGTAGTGCTTGAAGGCCCTTCTCTCCAATATGTCCCAGTATTTGATGCCATAGAATTGTCTTTTCTCTAGAGACAATAGGGGTTTTGTCTTCTTCATTTCCACCCTCAAGAACAACAGAACTGTTACGCCCATTATTGATAGTGTTTCCCAACAAATTGTACAAAGTTCCATTCTGAACTCCCCTCATCAACACTGTTTCTCCTCGAACCATTTTTCAGGTTTCCTTTTCAAACATTGTATGTACATTTGTATCACTCATCTTATAGACATCAAATTTATATCCAGCTCTAGAAAGTGCAAGACCTTGAGGAGTGTTCTAATCCTTTAATCCTTGATAATTAGCGGGACTTTTCCTTGTCCTGTGTTCCTATATTTCAAGTCATCCTCTATGAAAACATCACCTCCATTATACTTTTTATATTCACAAAACCACTCCCTATGGGGAGTCATATGAAAAGAAACACCTAAATCGATCATCCATACATCATGATATGCATGTGTGCTTGAAGAAGCCAAGTACACATCCCCTCCTTCCTCTCGGGAGGTCTTCCATTTTGTGGAAGAAACATCATTAAATTCCTTCCCTCTCTCAACACTTTTAGATATACCATCCTTCTTGTAATGCCCAGATTTACCACATTTCTAGCAATTCCTTAAGGATTTTCCTGGAGATTTAGATCTACCTCTAGATATAAATCTCCCACTCAAAAACTTGTTTTTTATTTCTATTCAAGGAACGTTCTCTTATAGATAAGGCATCCATGCTCTAACTATCCATGGTTTTCCTACTCATTTCTTTCGATAACAAGGATGAAACCACATCATCAAACTTTAATGTGGTTTCATTACTCCCAATAGCTACAACCAAACTATCCCATGAATCTAGTAAGAAACACAGTAAACTAATGCACTTATCTTACCATAAATTTTGATATCAACAAACAAAAACTAACTTACCATGGTATTGAAGGCATTTAGATGCTCTATCACTGAGTCTCCATCATTCATCCTCAAAAGGTACAAGTTCTTCCAAAGAAAAATTTTGTTTACCAAGGACTTAGACTGATACAAAGCCCCTAACTTATCCCATAATTAAGTGGTTGTAGATTCTCCTATGACATTTAGTAACATTGAATCTAAAAGACACAACTGGATTATGCTCTTTTCCTTCCTATCCAACTTCTTCTTGTCTTCTGTCGACATCCTCGTAGGTGCAGTACCAGGATCCACATTGACCCATTGTTCTTTGTCTACCAAAAGATCCTCCATATTCAACTTCCAAAACTCAAAGATTTTTCCATTAAGTTTCTTGATCTCAATTTTAGAACTGCTTGCCATTCTCTTTCATCACAAGAATCACCACTGCAAAACTCCTTGAAACTAGGTTTATACCAAATAACTACTTTGATACCAAATGTAAGTTTTAAACCTTTATAGTATAGAAATGCACACATGTATTCTTTAAAAAAATAGAAAGGAAAACAATAGCATTCACACACAGTACTCATAATTTACCCTGGAAACCCTTAACAAGGAAAACCATCAAATGTTTAGAGCCACACCTCTAACTTCCATTGTATTAACTTCACCATTTACAATACAATATATATGATTCTACGGCATTCAAAACCTTAATCCGTCAACCCGGATTAGAGTCCTTAACCGGAATCATATTACAATGGGATGAAAAACCATTGGCCAAATAACTACCCAAAAATAAACCAAAAACAACCCAAAAAATAAAACGAGGACTCCAACATGCCTAACGCAACGTACAATGAGTGGGGCTATCCGTGCAAAGAATGTACAATATAGCCAACAAATGTAAACATGGAAAAATAGCATTTTGTTAACTTGGAGGGATGATTTAAGGTACTTTCATAATGAATTTGAATATGATGTAAAAAGATGAAATGTAGGAAATTAAATTAGCTTTTCGAATATATAATTTTTATTTATAGAATTTGTGTATGACTATGTAAAATTTGACTTATTCTAGCAGAAGTGTAGAGAACACATTGTTCTAGCACATGGTTATTTTTTAAAATTTTATAATGTTAATTTTATATTTTATTTTAAATTATGAAATTCATTATATCCTCAAAATTACAAGGCCTTGTGTTACTGTGGGGTACGAGAGTCTTAACATTATTAAACCATTTTTTTTTATCAAATTGTAGATCTCAGTCTGTACTAGTGTGACATATAACTTATTTTAAAAATGGTTAAGGTGATAAAAAGTTATAGTAGGAATAAAAGAGGTATGTAATTTAAGATTCTAATATATGTCAAGACAAAAATGTATTAAAAAATATATATATATTAATTTTTAAAAATTATATATTTGGAATATGCATAGCAAACTCTATATGTGTTTGTAATTTCATCGAAGACGGATTTGTGTAACCTATAAAAAATAATGTCAAAAATAGAGTTATTGAGATGTATTCAAAAAAATGGAGGCTTTTATGTATTTTGTTAGAAAAACATGACCGTGGAGAAATAAAATAAAACAAATGTGGAAACAAAACACAAAGGATACACAATACAAGAGAGACACGGATTTACGTGGTTCACCCAGTGTGGGCTACGTCCACCAGAGAAATTGCCAGGTCCTTCCTTTATTATTATCCAGCAAATGAAGGGATACAACCTACAGCAAAACCCGTTGTAACTTCCTCTTCTTT
>JASDQU010099710.1:644092-656118 GCA_032191745.1 Picea mariana | reverse complement strand
TCAGGGGAGGAAACATGAACCTTAGTCCCTAAAGGAAGCCTCTATCCATCTAGGGCCAAGAAGGACAACTTGAACAACCACACATGGCCTCCTAAGGGTATCCTTGGCCTATGATTGGGATGTTGGTGCCACTAGGTGGTTTTGAGTAGTATTATATGTCTTGGGGCCCTAGAAATGATCTAAGGAATAAGTCCATGCCCCAAGTCCTAAAGGAATCTTTCAGGCATCCATAGCCATGAACAATGCCTTGAAGCACCAAACATGACCTGTGGAGGGTATCATTGGCCTCTAAGAAAGGATGTCAGTGCCCTCACAAGGTTTTGAGCATTAAGTATGGGTCTCAAGGACTTGATATGCTGAAAGGGAGAACCTGAGCCTTAGTCAAAGTACAAATATTTTAGGGATCTAGGTCTAAACACGACACCTCAAACCACCATACCCCACCTCGTGAGGTTTTAGGTAGCTTCTAGGGCTCAAGGGTTATGAATGACACCTCAAACCACCATAGATGACCTCTCAATGGGATATTTGGCCTTCAAGTGGGGATATGGGTATTGTTAGGATATTTTGAGTGATGGGTGTGGGTCTTGGGTACTTGGACATAATTGAGAAAGGAAACCTAGGCCTTAGGTCCTAGAGAAATATTCTAGGAATATAGGGTTAACAACGGCATGTTGAACCACGACAAAGGAGATTTATAAGGTCCTTGGTTTCGAGATGGGGATAATCAACATTATCAGTTTTTGAACAATAAGTATGAGGCTATGGATCCTAGATATGGTCAAGGGAACAAACCCAATATTTAAGCGATAAATGAATCTTCTAGGCTTCTAGGGCCAAGAATGACACCTTGAACCACCACAAATGACCTCTCGAGAGCATCATTTACCTCTAACTATGTATAGAGGTACCATTAGCATTTTTTAGCACTGGGTATTGGTTTTGGGGCTCTGAACTTCTCAAGGGAGGAAACATGAACCTTGGGCCTTAAAAGAAGCTTCTAGCCATATAGGGTCAAGAAGGATGCCTTGAACAACCACACATGGCCTCCTAAGGCTATCCTTGTGTTACACATCAAAATTGTTCACTTCGACAATGTCACATTCTCATTGTCGTAAGTGTCGTAAATGTTGCACGTTTCTCACAAGTGTCATAGGTGTCACATCCTCTTTTTGTAAAGTGTCTCATCATGAACGACACCATGAAAACACTTGCTACAACCCCTAAACCATGTTAGAAGAATAAGCCCCATCATCTGACAGTTGGATCAAATGTTTTTCTAGGGAATTCCTCATCTTGATAACTTTTGGGAAGATCAACGCTCCCCTTCTCATACACAGGGAGCACTAGCGCTCCTTGTCCATCTCAGGGGGAGAATTGTAGTGCTTTGTTTCCCATTATAAGGGAGCACCGAGTTGGTTGAGGAAATCTTGGAAGAAATCTCATTTTCTTCTAAAGACAACTATGGATGGATCGAGTTGGTTTGGCTCGAATCTAACTCCAAGGTTGCATCTAAGGGAGATACCACAACTATTGGATCCATATCCTCAACTAATTCCAAATATATAGAAGGTATTTGAGCCTCTCAAAGCCTATAAATTTAGGCATTCCCATGGTAAACAAGGAGGAAAAAATTAGCAAAGCATTGTTATTTTGATTGTGGATATTTCGAGCAAGGGTTGGACGAGGAGGACTTGGAGAGGTTGTTGCAACATCATCTGAAGATTGTAAGTTTCTTCTTGAAGTTCTCATATGATATACTTGGCCTATTTCCTTCAAGTATATGGTTTCATGTGCTTGTATATGTTTAATTTGATTTTCATAGATGAATCTGCTTTTCCTAATCCATTAAAGTAAAAGGAAATCACTTGTTTCTTGTTGTTCATTGCAGGTATTGATTTGCGCTAGGAATCATATCAAACTTGTGGATAGGAGAAGCTAGGACAAACGTCGTAAACAGAGTACATCCTACTTTACCTTCTCCTCTCTTTTTTGATAAGCAAAATGAGTTTATAGGAATGGTGTTGTCCAAATGATTGTTTTTGTCTTGGTATAAGGGTCAGTAATCCAAGGGAAAGTTCACCTATCCGCAGGGGAATATTTTCGTAACAAAAATTGGTGACTCCACTGGGGAATGAATTTTTAGTTTGTTCTTTCCTTGATTCATCCGTGACCATTTCCTGTCCTTAGATCCTATCGGTTGATTTAATCTGTCTTTACATCTCTTTTGTCTTTGCTAAGTTGTCTCATAGGGCCTCTTACTGAATTTTCTTGAGTCAGTGAGTTTTTTTAGCTTTGTCTCAAACTGTCCTCAGAACTAGCGCCCCTTTGTAGTTCAAATCATAGTGTTTTTGCTTAATCATCACTCCCCTAGAGTCTATTAGGAAGTGTTTCAGTGCTCTGGTGCTTTGGTTACCAGAGCATCGATTTTCCTTTCTTTGGGAAATTTCAAGCTTTCTTGCTTGCTGGGTATAGTATTTGGATCACTTTATCTAACTTAGATATTATTCTATTTGATATTGTCCTATGTCTGACTCAAACTTACTACCTTTCATTCTTGTTAGTCCTCATTGAGTTTGTGTTGTCTTTCCTTATTGACAAAACGACCTTTCTCTTTCAAAATTGGTTTATTTTTGCTACTCTTCTCGATTATTTGATTGATTGGAGGTTTTCACAAGGAAGGTCGTCAATAACAGTATTGCTTTCTTTATCTTTGATCCATTACTCAATTCCCGAAGACTATAAAGTGTGACTTTTGGTTTCTTATTTTTTTCTTTGAGTAAATAGTTTGGTCTCTTATTTACTGTTGAGAGTGTCTTTGTTTGTGTGTTTTTTGCTTCTTACTTTTTTAAATCATAGTAGTAAACCTTTTTCATTATTAGTGAAAGAATGAAGCATTAGACGAACATCTTAGTTTGCATCCACAATCAAACAAAGAAATATTTGTATGCATTGGTTTTGGATATTGAAAAGGTCTTGTTTTTTGGCAATTGTCTGAATTCTTGTTAGAGAACAAAAAGCATTAAATATTGCATTCTTGAGTGTTTGTTAGTGATAAAAGAAAAGAAACTCTTCTCCTTCCCATAGCTATAATTTCATTGAAAATAAAGTTTGCATATCATTATTTTTACCTTTTTGTGGAGTCGAGTTTCAAACATCATCAGTTTCACTATCATTCACCCTTATGTAAAAAATAGCCACAAAAATAAACGCTAATTAAATTGAACTAGAAACTTTTATTTTTTGGATCTTTACACCAACAATAGACTAGGACTAGATCTTTGGAATAGGCTGTGAGAGTAACTCTCCAAATAATTCAAGACAAACTCAGAATCTTGTGATAGGGAGAGAAAATCCAACCTTCGTATAAGCATAGTTGGGATCCCACTCTCACACAGGGGTTAAACACGAGGTCATGTGCGGAAGAGCAATGGATATTATCCCTTTGAGGCTTAACCCTCTGATCATATATTGTGAGTTATTCTTGCAGATAAATTTTTTTCATTTGGTATCGGAGCTTCGTGAATTCTGAATTCATTCGGGGTCCTCTGGAGTTTTCCGGTCCATTTGTCCTCAGTTCTCTTGAAGAATTTCAGACTTGATATCCTGCCCATACGTTCAGACCTGACTATTGATTGTACCCACCCAGAGGTTGACTACAATTTTGTATCCTTAGTGGCCATAATCTTCAAGGTCCTTACACAAGGTGACGGTGAAGGGAAGTCTTTGTTTTACCTGGAACAGATGTTGGTCAAACTCACTCGGGCTCCTTGGAGGGTAACCCACGGGTAAAACCATGAGGGAACTTGCCCCAAGGTGTAAGTCTGTTAAGTAGGCCACCAACATAATTGTTCCACCCGCTCATATCCTATCCCCTTCTCAATTTGATTACACGATGTTGCATTTCATCACCAACTAGTACGTTCATTGAGAGAAGACATTGTTTTGCTTATTGGTTTTCTAGATTTCTTAGAGAATGTTGTTTGTTTACTTTAGTTGTCCTTAAAATTGGTATTGTGGCCGAGAAAGGTCTATGTAGATCACGTAGGATGCAAGGGGTGCCTCCAGAAGGCTACGAACCTATACCTCCTAACTCACCTGAAGACACTTACTGTGAAGAGGTCGAAAACTATTCGGACGTTGGAAGTGGCGTTACTCCCTTGATATAAAATCCTGAGAGAGCTTTAGTTCTGGTTCAGGAAGGTTCCACCCTTCCTGCAAACCCATCTTTGGCGATTCCTCATGATCCACTCCTTATCTAAGCGGATTCCTTGGGTAACATTGTAGTAGAAGATCACCCTATCCTACCGTCACAACCATATGATCAACTAGACATGGAACCACGACAACCAATTTCCAACGAAGAATACACTACCCTTGTCCGCTCTACTGAAATGGTAGATCCACAAAAAACTCTTGTTCATTCTATATGGAGAACTGTATTGGATCAAGATCTTTATGAAAAAATAATTTTGGTCGACCACTATTTGACCCTCCACATACACCTACCACCGTCGGTGCAGATGCAGGACCGTCGGGTCAGCCTATTGACCATCTCGTCGAACAAACTATCAATACCGCTACCACTTCAAGACAAGTTAAAAGTGAAATAGAAGTCATGTTACCTAGTCATTTGCAAAGTACTCTGACATTCACACCTACCATCCCTCTTCAAGCAACAGCTTCATATACTCCACAAAACCTTGTTGGGACACCTTCACATCAAAGTATGCAAAACCCTTCCATACAACAAAACCCAACTGCGGGACAAATCCATACTAGGGGGAAACCCCCATTCAACAGAAAAATCCCTACTGGGGGGAAACCATCCTTCAGCATAGAAATTTTGAGTAGGGGGGAACTCTCTTTTACAGGTCAAATAGCAGTTGTTGCCCAATCAATGACAGGGGTACATTTCCAACCTTTGTTTACCAAAAACCTGCCACAATCCTGGGGACCACCCTAGGGAGGACCTTTTCATTAGCCACATCAGGGAGGATCATCAAACCCCAACCTCCAAGGAGGAATCTTAAATCCCAATCCTTCTGGACTACATTCTATACAACCCTTCCCAGGGGTCCCGAATCCCACTAGGGGTCCTCAAGACCAACCATATTTTTCTCCAAGGGAAAATTCCTTACCCTCCTCAAGGTCAACCTAGTTACCCTCCTTAAGGGAAAACTAGTTATCTTCCTAAAAATAATCAAGCTAACTATCCTCCCCTAGGTTACACTGGTTATCCTCCCCATGGCCAAATGGGTTTCCCTTCTCCTTTTATGCAAATCCCTCAACAAATGAATCCTACTTTTGTTGGTCAAAATCAGTAGCATATGGGAGGACCTGTTGGATACAACTATCCATCACAACCAGTTTATGGTCCTACTAGTGTTACTATTCCACACCAGTATCATCCTCAAGCCAATCGATAGTTACCATTCTTAGCCACTTTAGATCTACCGGGTCTATTGATATTAACCAATGATCACATATCACACTCCCCTTTTTGGCCAGTCATTCCTTCCAAATTACCTTCTGATATTCCAAATTTTGACGGAAAACCTGGTGAAGACCCTAATAATCACGTTATGACTTTTCATTTGTGGTGTTCATCGAACTCACTAATGGATTATTCTATCCATTTACGTATTTCCCAATGTACACTTATGGGTTCAGCAGCTAAATGGTACATTGATTTACAACGCAAAAATTTCAAGATTTTAATTCGCTTGCCATGGCTTTTCTCACCCACTTCCAATTACCTATCCGTTATGAAATCAGCATGGAAATTTTGACCTCCCTTCATCATACTAACTTCGTACATATTTCTAATCATGTTCATGAATGGAGACGACAACGACAGTTGATCAAAGCAATCATTCCAAACCAATTGTTGGTTGGATGGTTCACCAAATCTCTATTACCTTCTATTGCTCAAGATGTAGCCATGGGTGGTGTCGTTACAGAAGAGGAAGCCATTGATCGTTCCCAGCATATGGATTTGGTTTATTCCCAATCTATTACTTGTTATGAATTGATTCCAAATGCTCCCCATACATTAACCAATCCATCAAAACCATTCTCCACTGCTCATTTGGATGGATTTATCAGTTTCGTCAAAACCAAGTTCGGTTCATAATCGAATGGCACAACCAATCATTCAATCATTGCCCCAGATACCGGGCCACCTCCACTCTCATCAAACTCTACCCCAACTTAAGTATCTGAAGTGAATGCAGTCCAATCTGCTTCTCCACAACAATCGGGGGGGTGGGGAAGAAAACTAAGAATAAACCCAAGAAAAATAATAATCAAAACGAAAATCCAAAAACACAAGCACAAGCACCTTCTACTGAAAAGAAACTGGACCACAAACTGAAATTTCCATGTCTCATTTGTGCTGAAGATCACTACACACGAGACTGTCCCCATCAGGATGAAATTGCTAAACTTTAAAGGAAATTCTCAACTCGTTGTATTGAGACATCCTTTTCCACAACAATAGTCAATGGTTGCACAAAATCCTACACCTCCAACAGGAAGTAACCCAAGTCATCCTCCTAATGAGGAAGCTTCATCGAGTGCACACATTTATATGTTTAATGGGTTTTATTTGACCACTCGCACAACGACATATGTCACACCACCAAGTAAACCTGGTAAGGAAAATGTAACTACTGGGATTGCACTAGATTCACCATCCACTTCAGTTACCCCTCCGCCTAGACTATTGTAGATTGAGAAACCAATTTTTTACTCTATCCTACGCCCACCCAAGATCACAATCTGAAAGTTGACCTTTAATTCTAATTCTCGTGTTGCTCAAAACTACAAAATTGTTGAATATTTGGCCCAAGCACCTTGCCCTATGTCATCTCTCGAAGTTCTACAACACTGCCCTAGCCAACGTAGAACTCTCTTGGCAACCATCGGAGTGATAGATCCTGAGTCATCCAATAATATCACGTTCAATCTATATAATTTTAAATGACAACTCTCTCACCAACTTTCTTTCCAAATCGATGTTGTTGTCCATAATCAACATATTCATCACATGATCTTGGATGAGGGGGCATCCATATGTGGCATGTCCTTGGCTTGCTGGAAATTCCTTAAATCACATGGTATTAATCAATCTCCCGCCATGTTGATAGCATTTGATGGAAGAGGTTTCCGACCTCATGGATTATTACAATCCTTAGTCGTTCAACTGTGAGGAAAAACTGTTTTTGTATATGTTGAAGTAGTCGATGCTCCCCTCGATTATAACTTATTTCTAGGGAGAAGTTGGTTCTATTCTATGATTATTGTCACTTCATCGGTTTTTTTATGTGTCCAATTCCCTCATCAAGGTAAAATTGTGACCATCGATCAGTTAGATTACTGCACCCTTGATGATTGCACTCAAACAACCAACAATATTCCATTTCTGGGAGACTCAAAAATTACTTATGAAAGTGTTGGGGTAGGTCTCCTGAAAGATTCTTTTCTCATGGGTGCATTCCCTACACCTCTTCCTCCAACCACGCAACCCATCATAACCTCTTCCTGAAAGATTCTTCGCTCATGGGTACATTCCCTACCCTAGAGATCAACTCGATGGTGAAAGATTAAACCTTTCTTGATCCAAGCTTGGCCTTAGAGGTGCAACAATCCTCCCACACCATTATACAGTGTTACATGGGTCAAATCTATTGGTAGAGGCATACTAGTGTGTAGCCTAAAGGGGTTTCCAGCAAGAGGGCGCACCACCTTGTGAAGATTAGTTTGATCTGAAGTAAGGAGGAAGATTTTTGGCAAAGGAAGATCTAGGTTTTCTTCGTATGGTCTAGGGCATCATTTCTAATCTATTCAGGAGGAGGTTTTCCCAACAGATTATTTCATGGAGCTTGGCACGACTTGGAGGAGAGATGGGCGCACTATAGAAGGAGATTTTCATCATTTGGTGGCCCAGATATTGATAGATCATCTTGAGACTTCACCAGCTAGATCGTCTTGGCCCGATCTATCATTCCGGTGATTTTTGTAGAAGTTGAGGCCTCTAGAGGTGAGGCCGAAATATTGGAGATTTAGACAACCAGGGGGAGTGCAAACTAGTTGAGGGTTTGCTCATTTGGAGAGCCAGAACTTCACCCTTCAATCTGATACTTTGCTAGGGGGGTTCTCGTAGCCCGATATACATTCCGGGGAAGTTTTGAGGCAATTGGAGCATAGGAAGAGGAGGGACAAAACCTAGGGGGTCTACAACTACCAGGACAATGTGAAACTCAGCGAGTTGGAGGGTTTTGGCACTACATTGGACCAGGGTCCCATCTCATCAGTCTTCTCTTGCACCTATTGGCCTTTGGAGGCTTGGATCTTCTCTTCAGAGGGCCTTTGGAAGGCTATTATCATTGTATTGGCTATTATTGTAGACGTTGTCATCTCATTTTGGATATTATTGGGATTTATTCCATATCTGCAGATCTCTTGTTACAAGGATCTATCTATTATCTAAATAAAGGTCAAATCTAACATTATTGGCTCTATATTGGTGTTGCTTATTGTATCTTGTCTTTGTTTATGGTATATGTTTCAGTTTTGTTACTTCATTGCTTTAATCATCATCATATAAACCCTAATGCGCAACTCCATGAGTAAACCTACAAACACATAATCAAACACAAATAAGCAGTGAGAAGTTAGTGTTCCAAGCAAAAAATTTGGTTTGGGAACACTAGTCGGAGGGAAAATCTCTATGAGCCCTTTTGTATAACTAAATGTATTGTATGCCCAAATGAGGCTGTTGTTAGTTGTTGTTGAAGGTTATAGTTGATGTAGTTGTATTTGTTGTAGAAGTTGTTGAGATTGTTGAATCTTATCAGAGTGTATGAGCCCATGTATATTTTCATTTGAATGAATATAACAGAGAAGCGTTGTTCCAAATGTCTGGTGTTGTTGTGTCTATCTAAATGAATGGTAGGCTTTTTGTTTAATTTAAATTCTTTGTGTTTATTTTTTCTTATGTTATGAATGCATTTACATGGTTGAATGTATGAATCTGTGAGAGTTTAGATAAGTTTCAATTGTTTCTCTTCACGAGCTTATGGCAAGGAATGCATAGTGTCTGCAAGTAGTGCGTTGACAGAGTCTATTTCATCTCAAAATCTTAGAAGGGATACCGTGAAGCTTTCATTTGCAAGGAGTGCAAAGTGTCTACAAAGTGTGCGTTGACAGAGTTTGTTTCGACTCATAAGCTCAGAAGAGATAACTTGAACTTTTGTTTGCAAGAAGAGCATAGTGTCCGCAAGGAGTGCGTTGACAGAGTCTTCTGACTCAGAGCGTTGATCCTCCCAGCGAGTGGGAATTAGCGCATGCAGAATTTCAATGTTATTTACATGGGTAGATGCAAGAAGCAGATAGGTGAAACAGACGTAGAGATGGAAGGTTCAGGTGAGGACAGTGAATGACATATTCTAGGAGGTTTTGCAAAGGAGTTACAACACTCCATAAATCAGACAGAAAGTGCACTTGTGCACCATCTACAGAAAAACCAGGAAGCAATGCACAGGGGACAGCTTGATATGAGGGAGACTCTGGAAAGAGTAAATACCATCCAGAAGAAGATTGCACAACTCCTATTATAGATGACCCATGCTGGAAAGGGACAAAAAATGTATGCAAACAAGGAAGTCAGTGGGTCTCATGGGGGAACTAGACCTCATCAGGAGAATAGCCCTCACTTTCACACTGAGGGACATAGTTATGGAGGTGGAGATCCTCAGGGGCCAACACACAGTAGGGCCACCCCTAGACCCTGCCTACCCACATTCCTGGATAACCAGCCACAGTGTAACTATGAGGATGAAATTGAGGACAACTTTGAGTAGTATGCCAGGGAATATCACGTATTGAGTACAGGGTTTCAAAGGAAAGTCGCGTTGGATCAGTATTGTGGAATCAAGTTCAGGGGTAATCCTAAACAGTATCAAATACCTAACTATGAATTGGAGTGCAGAGCAGGAAAAATGGAAATTCCCTACTTTTATGGGTCTCCCAAGGTGACTATGCAAGAATGGGTGCAGAAATTTGATACGTACCTATAGCTTAACCCCATGGGGGAGATGGATGCCATCAAGTTTTCCACCATGTACTTGGAGGGAAAAGTTCATGATTGGTGGTACCATGTATTAACCACACTAGGTCACAATCAGATCACATCTTACATAGATTTTACACAGAGGCTCATTGACAGGTTTGACCAGGAGGATCCGGAGATACCTTTTAGGGAACTCACCCAGCTTAGACAGATAGGATCACTAGAGGTATACATAGAAGAGTTTCAGATGATAGAAGTTATGGTACAGGATGTGTCTCAAGCGAGACTTATGATTCTCTTCACATAAGGGTTGATAGAGCCCTTGAGGGTTTGGGTCAAGGCTTTTAAGCCTGCCAATTTGCATGATGTGATATGGAAGACGAGGGACTTGGGATCAGCAGAAAAGACGGTATTTACCCCTATACCTCCTCTAAACCAAGGGGGTAGAGACCAAATACCTCTTATGAACCAAGGAGGGAGAGACCAAAGGGGTTTTGACTGGGGAAGAGGTAGAATGGATGAGCCCACTAGGAGGGAATTGAGAAGGAAGTAGTTGTGCTTCACCTGCAAAGAGCCTTGGGATCCAACACACAAATACATGGGCAAGGGAAAGGCTCACTACATTGAGGTGATCTCATATGATGAGGAGGAGGAAGATTTCATCCATCTAAAGAACATAGAGGCAAATCCCATAGGACACGCAGAAGAGGAGGATGCAGGTCACGGCCTTGCAGCAGATGAAAAGGTGACACTAGCATCCATCAGTAGGGTACCTAAATTCAACACTTTCAGGATGAGAGGGGTGCTACAAGGGCATAAGGTCTCAATTATCATTGATGGGGGTGCTTCACACAACTTCATTTATTCATCTCTACTGTAGAGGAGACACATACCTACAGTTGAGTTTGAGGGGTTTCGTGTGGAGGTAGCAGGGGGGCACACTATGCCTTGTGACAAATACATTCCGGGAATGAATCTTACATTGGGTAGGCATGATTTGGCATAGTATTTCTATGTTATGGACATTATATACACCAACATCATCCTTGGAGTACAATGGCTTAGTACATTGGGGCCAATCACTAAAAATTACAAGACCATGGAAATTTCTTTTACAAAGGAAAATGGGAAAAAGGTGATTCTCAGGGGCATGACAGACAACACACCAAGAGTGGTAACATCAAAACGCATGGAGGCCATTTTCAGGAGGGAAGACATTTCTTATGCAGCAAAGTGTAGAATATCGATTACGGTGGATAAGAAAGGGGAAACTCATTACTCACCAGAGATCCAGAGTATCATTGACAGGCTCATCAAGGTATTTGAGCCCATACCACCAGAAGCACCATCAGATAGGGGGTTTGAGCACATCATAGAGTTGGAGGAGAGTGTGAAACCTTTCATCACCACTCCCTACAGGCACCCCAAGAAGTATAAAGACAAGATTGAGAATGCCATTAAAGAACTATTGACATGGGCCACATTAGGCCAAGTTCCAATCCCTTTGCATCTTCAGTGGTATTGGTGAAAAAGAAGGATGGGACCATGCACATGTGTATTGACTACAAGGATTTAAATAAGAAGACAATCAAGAATAGATACCCCATCCCGAGGATTGATGAGCAATTGGATGAGCTCCATGGGGCTGTATACTTCACAAAGATTGACTTGCGCTCTGGCTATCATCGGATAAAGATGAGGGAGCAAGATGTCTCAAAGATTGCTTTGCGATGTCACTATGGACACTATGAGTTCTTGGTAATGCCTTTTGGGCTAACTAATGTGCCAACCACCTTCCAATATTGCATGAACCATGTTTTCAACAAGCAACTGAGGAATTTCCTCTTGGTCTTCTTTGATGACTTGTTGATCTATAGAAAAACTTGGGAGGAGCACCTTCAGCATGTACAGCAGATTTTGGGTATAATGAAAGAGCAATCCTTATATGCTA
>JASDQU010099710.1:546559-559897 GCA_032191745.1 Picea mariana | reverse complement strand
GAGGGTCTTTGTCTCTGTCCCTGTCTCTAGATTCTGAGTTTCGGGCGGGTTGGTGTTTTTCACTTCCACCTCTGGACCATGTCCCTTGGGAGGGTCAGTAGTCTCTTTCTCTGTTTCGGGATTCTTCTCCTGCTCAGGACTCTTCTCCTGTTCGGGACTCTTCCCCTGTTCAGGATCCTTCTCCTTCTCAGGACTCTTCTCCTGCTCAGGACTCTTCTCCTGTTCGGGACTCTTCCCTCTGTTCAAGATCCTTCTCCTTCTCAGGACTCTTCTCCTGTTCGGGACTCTTCCCCTGTTCAGGGTCCTTCTCCTGCTCCCCTTCCTGACATTTTTCGGGATTAGAAGTTTGCGCCTAAGAACTTTTGGCTTCTTTTTCTTTATCCTTGGAAAGTCCCAAACCTCCTAGCACCACGGGGAGGCATCTTTTCCTGTTCACCTGAAATTTTAAAACAGAATGACTGTCCTCGGGTGCCAGAGATCTGATTTGGAATTGTACTTCCGCATAGGACCTCACCCCTCGGAAAACATCATCCGAAGATGAACACTCGTGTTCAAACCTCTTTAATCCACAATTTCCCAAATGGGTGCTTACAATCCTCTGTGGATCATGCCTTTTATATTCAATATAGGCCAAATTCAAGTGTTCGAAGGTTGCAGCCTCAGCCTTAGCATGTCCGAAATCTAATAAGGAATAGGAATTAAGCCGGATAGGGAAAAACGACCATACCTTCTTTGCTGATGCTTTCAGTTCTTTGCTCACACTGCCGATCACTGTTTGTCGAGCAATCTCGCGACATGCCAGTTTGTCAGGGATGAATTGTGGGAGCGCCAGAGGAGGAACAGTAGCTCCAAAAACTCTAAAATAGGAGAATTCTTCTTCTACGTACCAGTCTGCGATACTGCTCAGGTTCGCAGCAATGCTATCTGAGATGCGGGGTGGTGAAAGACCAAAAATGGCGATGTGTAGGGGCACCATCACCCAATTGAAAATCTCATAAATAAACCTATCTGCATTATTTTCCCACAGCTTGTTGTGGTACTCATGCACAGTTTTTTCTTCGGTTGGACTCCAAGCCCAATTCATCAAAGGAAAAGGTGTCATGGAGCATATTGCGTCCATGATATATGCGGACATGAAGAATCCGGATGGTCTCCCAGCTTCTTTTTTCTACCGGTACTCTGTGACCCTGTCGAACAAACTATAGGAGAGCATCTTCGCCCAATTAAATGAGCAACCTTCTGCTACCCGAAAGATGAGAGGTACCCACCGGATGTAAAAATGCGCGGTATCCTCACTGCCGAAAAGTCGGCACGTCATCATCGCCACATACATAAACTGTGGCTCCAACGAAGAAATTGAATACACGCCCTTGTCATTCGCTCTGAATGTTGCAGAGCACGAAACCCAGTCTTTTATCAAACCAGACATGGTTTTATCATATTCTTTGCACTCCTTCTTTTTGAATTCCTGCAGGAATTCATTGCCCCATATATATTCAGAAGTCGCTGGTAGCTTATACATAGACTGGATATGCTCTGGTCTGAAAGTCCCGACCGTGTTTCGTCAGTCATTTATGATGGTTCTGGTGGGTAAGTCGACGTGATCCAATGCCCATCAGATCATGTCATAGTATGGGAGAAACCGAGGTCTGGTTGCAACCAGGTGCATCCCTGACTGAACAATTGTCTTATATTTGGTGTTCAGATCATCCTTTTCAAATTCATTATCATCAGAGTCTGAGTAGTTAACCAACTCGGTTTGCAGAATGTCTGAAACAAATGACCAGGTGGGTACTGAGCCGCCAGTCCGAGGTGAAGTATTTGAGACGTTGTCTGGACCCTGCACTGCAAGCTCGACATTCGCTTTTGCTGCTCTCCTTGGAGCCATGGCTGACACTTGCTTTTTCGCTCTTCTGCAATAGACCTGTGTATACATGCGGAAATGAGTTCCTTCGGAGAAAGGCGTGCTCTATACACTTATGAGAAATGTTTAAAATAAAATGAAACTTCCGTTTATATTTGAAAACCTTGTACCTTTGAAATAAGTCTGTCAAATCGTCATTTAGAAACAATTTATTGCGTAAATCCGATTTTGTTTATTCGTGAATTTTACCCTAATTTCTCATTAATGCCATCAATGTTTGGCGGCTTGACAGGTAGTCGGGTTATGGAGAGCAAGTAAATACCTTGTGAAGAGTGCCAACCTCGATGTGCGGGACAGATCTCGTTTAATTTAAAATTACAAATTTTAAACGACTTAAATAATTTTCTCGCTTTTCGCTGCATCGTGAATTTTCCTTTTCATTTTTTGACTCTTCAACTCGCAAGACTGCGAGTGCCGATCCTAACATAATTAACGACAAATGTGCTTTGGCGCATCCCTAATTACATAATTAACTTAATCACCATATCGCGACTCAGGAATTCGAAGACAAACTTTTGGGAGAATGATATGCCGAGTCGCGATATCGCGATGTGGCGATAATTAAGGCTCTAATTAAGAGAAGGAAATCTCAGATTAAGCGACTAATTAATCTCGCTATAATTATGTCGCAACTTCGCGAATCAGAGTTTTGGACACCTTAACTCGATGAAAGAAAGTGCCGAGTGACGAAGCGCCGAGAACCAAATTTAACCATGGTTAGTTTTTTACCCTTAGTGTCTGACCACGGTTATCACAAAATCAACGCGTTCTCGGCTATCGGAGCTGCAAGAACAAAAAATCAGGTCTGACGGATGCCGAGGTGCGAAACCCCGATGATGTCTGATCATGGGTTAAAGATTTTACCCTAGTTAATGCCTTGGGCGAAAATTAAAAATTGAGTTCGCCGTTTCACGACTCGGGACTTGTGAATCCAAAATTTAAAGTGTCCGCCTTGCGAGACCCCAAAACAAAACAAAAGAGCGAACATATCTCCGAGAATGGTTCTGTTTTGAAAGCGGGAAAAGCATTTCTGTTCAGGCGACAAGATTTCCAGAGTTTTAAGATTTCGGAAGGGGAAGAAAAGCAACTTTAGATCTCAAGTATCAAAAATTGAAAATTTCGTGAGGTGAAAAACAAGGGCGGCTCCAACAACTCCAACACCAACACCTTCCCTAGAAGAGGCTCCATCAAAGAACATCTTCAAAACAGAGGTGTTTGGAGGAGAATTTTCACAAAAAGTAATGGATTGTTTTCTGATTTCGAGAGGAGGTTCGGGAGCATCAGTAAGCTACAATATACTGGATCCCAAATCAATATCAAGTGAAAACATATGATAGTTCGTGGGGTTTGCTTCGTCACTAATAATGTAGGGCAACTGAGCTTCCCTGTAAAGTCTTCTATGCTCCCCCCTAAACACAGGAATGGTAGCATATGTGAGGTCCATCTGCAAAGGTTCCCCCAAGTATTTTTATCCAAGATCTTGACAATAACATGCCAAACTTGGGGGGAACATCAGCCACCACGATATCCATGACCACACTTTTCATGGGCAACTAAAACAAGGTCACAACTAGATCTTTGATGAGCCCAAGACACCTCACTTTCCTAGAGTCAAAAGAATATAAGTCATGATAGCTCTTTGTGATTTCTAATCCAAGTTCATCCATGACAGTTTTGGGCACGAGATTGTGAGATTCCCCTGAGTCCATCAAACAATTATGCAACACCTTATCATGTATGTTCAGTGATGTATAGAAGGGAGGGGATGAATAATCTCTATCTTCTATCAAGGGTCCTAGGATGATTGCTGTTTTTTCATCTTGAAGATTTACTGAATCAGTGGAATTTGAGGAGGATTTGAGCTGCAACATTTTGGAAAGATATTTTTAAAATTCTTCATTTTTTATCAACTCCAAAAAATGTATAGGGATCTTGATTTTTTGGATCTCACTCTCAAAGCTGAAGGAAGATGAATATTTCAGAATCTCCTTGGCCTCCGGAGTAGGATTCTTGACCAAAACTTGGGGGCTTTGAGCATCTTTTTCTTTGCTGCCAACTGTCACAACCTTGGCTGAATTTTCATTTTTGGTAGGCTGATCAGAAGCATCAGTCTTTTCCTCATTCTTTTTGGATCTCAGATTATATCTATTAGGATTTTATTTTGCCTTCTCCCCCTTACTCAATTCATTTATTTGATTATCCATCAAGGATTCCTCATATGCAGATTGGGTCAAGTAAGGGATGGGGAGGTGTCACCTAAACACTGAATCTCAGGATCAACTTCTTCATCCTCTGCTTCTTCATCAACAACAAGGTTGTTTTGTAAAGGAGTTTGTACCTTTTTATCATCCCTATCTCTATTTCTAGGATCTCTTGGAAGGATATGAGGAGCATTATTGGGTCTCCTGAAGTTACCTATGTTATCAACATTTTGAGTATTTCTATAGGTCTGTTTTCCTTCAAGTTTTAACTTCTCCATCTCAGCAGAAATAGATTTTACTAATTTGGTAAGTTCATCAACTTGAGGATGGAAAATAGGGGAATCATAGGTTGATGCTTCAGTTCTATTTTTTCTACTGTCCCTATCAGATTTTCCCCTAAGTTTGTCAGATGCTACTATGTTAGATTCTACCTCCAAGGTTGCATCTTGCATATGAGCTAAGGAGGCTTATATTCTTTCTCACAGTAGGAGGCAAAACTCAGGGTCAAAAGCACCAACATAGGTGATTTTGGTAGAGGTTTCTATAGGCTTTATCTCAACAGGGATCTTATTTTACATTTTTTTGAATCTTTTAGAGAAGTCAGAGACATACTCTCCCTCTTTCATCCTTAGGGATCCAAATTTTGTGATATAATACAAAAAATATTTTTTATCCCTCCACTATCTCAAAAAGGCATCATCTAACACCTCAATCCCATTAATGGATCCAGGGGTCAAACCCCTAAACCATTTCCTAGCCTCACCATCAAGGATTTGGACAAAGACTCTCATCCACACATCTTCATTTTCAATATTTTGATTGTTTGCATAACTATAGAAGGCAACAAGGTGTTCTTCAACAGTTATATCTTATTCTCCTGTGAATTTGGGCATGTATTTTAGATAATCTCCAGTAGGGAGAGCATTCATTGGTTGAGGTAAGATAAGAGGGGCGTATCGTGCAACCACTATGGCATCCATTCTATTTCTAGGAGGGTTAACACTTGCCATTGAATTTTGGATTCTAGGTGAACAAGGAGGAGAAGGAGACTTGACTGTGTGCAACTTAGGAGAAAAAGGAATGTATGAAGGAGGAATTTCAGTTTTCACAGCAAAATGACGAGTCTTGGAAGAATATGGCATAGGCTGCAAGGGAGATAAGGTTTCCTCTTCTTTGGCTGCAGAAATTTTGACAGAAGGAGGAGTAGCAAAGCCTAAGGTAGGAAAATCTTCAAGACTCTCAAGTCTGAACCACTTCACAATGTCAGGGGAAGTAAGGATTTCAAAATTTTATTCTTTCAGTTCGGGGTCAAAAGAGGAGTATTCAGCAGGGAAATTTTCAAAATCAGGATTCTTAGATACTTCAACAAAAGGTAAAGAAATATTACTTGATATAACAACTAGAGTATTAAGAGTGGAATTAGACAACTGACCAGGAGTACTTGTGGCAACAACAAAAAAAATTTCTTGAGAATCTTTTCCCTTCTTGATTATCTTCTCTGGGTCAGCCTCAGGTGGAACCAAAGGTATTTGTGGAGTTGACCTCATGTGTCATCCTTTAGGAGCTAGAGCTGAAACAATGGAGTCGCTAGGTGCAAGCTGCAATCTTTAATGTGCTGAGTTCTAGTGCACCTTCAAAATCAGTAAGCTTTGTCGTTCAATCCCAGAGAAATGTATTCAATTATTTCCCTGACAACGACACCAAGAATGTTAGCACTAGGAATCACCCTTAGATTGCATAGAAGGTAAGCCCAATACCCATCAGGTTATATGTAAATGTAAATGAGTTTAAAGAGGTTAAATGGATAAGACTCAAGATAATAATGTTCCAACTCAGAAATCTGGGCTAGCATGCACAAGCAATTGGGGTCTTGATAAACTTCAGTGCGTAAGTGGGAGTAAAGGTGAATAGAAAGAAGACTTTGGTGATTAAAATGTAGAGGTATGCTATGGACATTAGGTCTTCAAACAACCTAAGGAGGAAAAACTCAAACACAAGATCTTCTTGAATTCAAAGTTTAAGGAAATTGAAGAACATCATAACAATACTATAATCAAACATTCATCATAATACCACTACAACAATTCATGTGAATCATTCAATCATGAATACTTGTCATATGAAATATGAAATCTAATGCCTTTTTTCATATCCCAAACCATGTCAATTTTGGTTGAGTTGAAATTCTTTCCAAGGTTTGACAATCATTTTGGAAAGATCATTTTGATGTTCTTCATAAATTTTTTCTTTGATAACTTCAAATTCACATTTATTGTTGTTGATATCACTCTGTGCTTCTTCTTGTGACTCATATTCAATAGAGTTTATCTTCATCGATTCACCATATGATTCCATCTCATGACTAGTTAAGAAATAATCAACCATATATTTTGTTGTCTCTTTATCAACCACTAGGTATTTTGTATCACTAGTAACATCAACCTTTTGCATTAGATCATTTGTGTCACAAGTTGCATTAACCTTTTGTATGAGGTCACGTGTTGCACATGTTGCATGAACCACGTTCTCAACATGTTTCTTCTTTTCTATTAATTTAAGTTGAAGTGATTGAATCAATCTATCATTGAAATCAATTTGCTTGTGAAGATCAACAACCCAATTATCCAATTCATGTAAGGAGTCTTGTAATTCTTTGATTTCTATATTGGAAATTTTCAAATGTTTTCCTCCTTTACCCATTTTAATCTTTTAATTGTATCACACTTGCTTGTATCATGCTTGTAGTTGTTTCTTTTCTATCACTCTTCCTTGCTCTTATGTCATGCTTAGAGTGTTGGGTACTATTGGTAATGCAACCCAAAGTGATCTTTTACAATGATTTGACTATGATGAAAATGACCTCCTTATTCCATTTTAGGCGGGTCTCTTTTGGAAATTTTCAAAATTGACTTTGAAAGGGTTTGGAAGTCCACCCTTTTACAATTCAATGAATTATCCCTCAATTTTTACAATTGAATGATAAATTGAAAGGTTCAAAAGACTATTGTATTTGGCATGAATCATTTGAATAGTTAACAATGCTCCATAAAGTTTAAAGGTGGGCGCTTGCACAAAGTTGATGATCAAAATAGTGGAAACGGGGTGTGAAGGAATGTGCCCATGTAGGAATGCATGTGTGTTATTAGAAATGCACATGCGTTCCTGAGTAGGAGTGCATACGTGCTTAAGAATGCATGCACTTTCCTGAGTAGGAGTGCCTATGTTCTTTGGAACACACACACATTCTTAAGAAGGAACAAACATGCACTTAGGAATGTGCACACATTCCTAAGAAGGAGCGTGCGCATATTCATGTTGCATCCTTGTGAAGTGACCCCCTTTGACCACCCAAATGTTTTTTGTTTGGGGCTTCTAATCCCAAACCCCAGCCATGGGGGGCCTGGTCGACCCCACCGACATTCTCGACACAACAAATAACATGTGTGTATCATTTCCAATACCATGGGACACATACCTACTAGTCAAAACCACCTAGTGGCATTTCCATCCCCAAACATAGGCAAATATACCCTTAGGGGGCCTTATGTGGATTTTTGAGGCATCCTTCTTGCCCCTTGGATGGATAGAATATTCCTTTAGGGCCTAATATTCATGTTTCCTCCCCTGGCCATTGTTGAAGTTTGTAGCTCGGACACATATCTCCACATTGGTTTGTGTTTAACATGTGGAGATCATCATTAATGCCTCTCAGAACTTTGAAAATTCACTTTAATAATTTAATTATTAAAGTGAATGTCATTTTTTAATTAATGGAGATTAATTAAATGAAATTCCTAAGTTTTTGGCAGTAGTGAATTTAATTAATTAAATGAATCTTAGCCATTGATCTCAAGTGAGGTGAGACTTAATATGAACCATTGATCTCAAGTGAGGTGAGACTTAATATGAACCATTGATCTCAAGTGAGGTGAGACTTAATCTCAACCATTGATCTCAAGTGAGGTTAGGGTTTTGGATCAACTGAAGATTATAAAAGGTATCCAAGGTGAGAGGAGGAGATACACACACAAGGAAGGAGTCAGAGACTTATTTTGAGTGGAGAAGTAATTTCACTCTGCAGATTTGGTTAAGGAGAAACATTGTAGCCATGAATATTTCAGTATGCCATGCTAACATGGTGGAGGCTAGGAATTTTTCTAGAGAGCTATAGGAGCAGCCAGGGAGGTCGTACAACTCATGGCTAAGCTCGTATAGCCACCAGGAGGGTGCAGTAGGGACTATACAACCCACAAGAAACACCATATATCCCGCCACAGGGCTGAACAACTTGTAGGCAACAAACGAAGACAACAAGGGGGTAGGGGTTTCACGAGTAGAAATTTTCCCAGGATTTGCTACTATTTGAGTTTTCTTCATGGGCCATTTTCCTGGTAAGGGAGGCCTTATATGATTGGATATTATTTTAACGAAAAACATATTTGGAGGGAAGAAAATATCTGTGTTTTGAAATTGGTTTCCATTTGCTTCCACTATTTATTTTTGTTAATTATTTCAACAAGTGTAAACTATTGAGTAAGTTGCAATTTAATTTTACAGTAAGAAAATCATTAGGAAATAATTTACCTAGGGATGGAACTAGAAAATTAACATGGTATCCGAGCTAACACTCTGAAGGGAAGCTGATTTCATAAGATTTTTGCACATCTATAAATCAACACAGTAAATTATTCGACATTTTGATTAGATCTAGAAATGGTAGCAACAAATATTAGGTTCGAAGACCGGTTAGATGGAGTATCGGATTTTCTCTCTTGGAAGGAGAGGGTAACCTTTCTTTTGAAGGAACATGATTTTTGGGATATTGTGGAGAAGGTTATTCCTACATCGACAAATCCAATAGAGATAGCCACTCTTGAGAAGAAGGACATCAAATCCCTTAGAGTGATCTTGGATGTAGTGAAGATCATTTAATCCCTCACGTGGTAGAGAAGTAGTCAGCCAAAGAGATGTTCAAGGCTCTAGTGGATTTATTCCAGAGCAGTAACTTGAACATGAAGATGATCTTGAGAAAAAATATTAGATCCATCCAGATGTCAATATATAACAATGTTACCAACTACTTCATGAGGATCACTTAGACATGCGATCTGTTGGAATATTCAATAATGCTGAGAGGGGGGTGAATAAGTATTATGCACTTTTTAATAATTTTAATCACAACATGTAAACATTAAACTTATGATTCCATTCAAGATATCGTTGCATTGAAGATATCATAAACATATAACCATAGATACATAGTACACAAGAATTTTACATGGAAACCTAAATGAGAGAAAACCACAAAACACTTTTTAATGTATCAGAAGATTACATCCACCGAAAGCACCAACTTACAAGATTCTCTAGCACCAATTGAAAGGAGGCACCAACCCCCTAGTTCACAGGCTCCAACCTAAATTAATCTATAACTCCCTAAATTTTCCAGCTTCAACTGGAAGGAGGCTTCAACGCCCTTTCCTTACCCCTTCCTTCCTCCCTTAAATATAAATAAGAGAATCAAACTGTCAGTGTTATTGTCACTGATACTAATACATCATCATTATCATCAAAACTAGTTCAAACCCAATAAACACTTAAATATTATGCCAAGATATCCAAAATGTGTGCCAAATCATATGCCCAAAATCACCAAGACATGCCTCAAGCATGTGCCAAAACCTCCGAGATACAAGCCTCAAGACATATAGAAAAACATACCTTTCATCATTTGAAAAACCTAGTGCATGAGATCTCAGATCATCAAACCTTCCTCAATTTCAACATCAAGAAAATAGCATATTCTTCAAACCTTTCTTCAACCTCGCAGGACTGGATTGGACAACAAGCGGGGCCTCACATGACGAGTCTTGTACAACCGACTGGGTCCTCATGGGACACCCTATACTTGATCTGTGGGGTTCATCTCAGATAGGGTTTCCCGAAAACCAATCTCACATTTGCATCTCCGAGAACTCCCTCCTTCGCATGACTCCACTACACTTGCACTAAGAGATTACAAGCTTCCTTGATGAAAATGAGAGACTCTTGATGTGTAATTATATCCTTGCAAGTGCCTCCTTTACTTGTCTTTAGGGCTGACCTATAAATTTTTGTTTGTAACCATTTTTCTCCTTTACTTGATTTTAGGAATGGCTTATAACTTCTTGTTTGCAATCATTTAGGGGAAACTTTTACATTATCATCTTTAAGAGGGAATATCTCTTCAACCATGAGGAACCACGTGGCATTCCACCTACTGTTTGAAACAAATTGACTAGGACTATCAATAAATGGAGTTTTTTACATGCATTTGCTCTTTCCTTCATACTCTTTTTCTTAAATCAACTTTGGGCTTCATGATCACACATCTGGGGCTTCCTGACTATATTTTCAAAGCTTATTGACCATAGATTGTAATATATTTTCTTAACAACTAGGGATTCTTGTAAGCTTCTTCAGATTGCTTCCCGTGAGGTCCATGCTTAGAGTTACGCCATAAGGGGACCACTTTGTAGACTCCTTCAAATAAACCCATCACTTCTAGGGGATTATGGACTTGCTTCAAGGATTCTTCTAGGGTTGACATAAATGACAACCAATTTTCCAACATGATCAACTTACAACCATTGGGGAGAAAGTGAATGATGCAAAACTTGTTAATCTGGCATTGAATGGGTTCACACGGTCTTCAAAATTGTTTGTTAAAGGGATATTTTCAGGAGAAGCTTCCAGATTATTAGAGGCTTTGGGATGAATGCATCAAGGACGAGATTCAAGAGGAGTCAAAAGTGAGCAAGTAGGGAGGTAGTGATGAGAAATCGGTCCTTGCCAACCAGACAAGAGAGGGAAAAGGAAAAGGTTCCAATAAGAAGGGGAATAGTGAGGGGGAAACCTCACAATCAAGGAAGAAGAATGACTTGATTAAGGTTAATTGATTTGCATGCCACAAGAGTGGGAATTATGCATCTCAGTGTCCAAAGAAGAAGAAAGGGAAAAAAAAATCGTAGCAAGTAGGAGCATCTGCAGAGACTAAGTTGAGTGAGTTTGTTGCGAAGTTTGAGAGTGACTTCTCACTAGTTTTCTGCCTTTCCACCGACACCATTTCCAGGAGTGTGTGGTACTTGGACAGTGGCGCATCATGTCACATGATAGAATCATAAGAGATATTTAGCATTCTGACAAAGACAAACTCAGGGATCCATATGGAGGTTGGTGATGATGCCAAGTATGCAGTGAATGGAGAGGGAATAATCTTATTCCATCTTGAGTTAGGAGGTTGATTTGATGCCCAAGATGTGCTTTATGTACCAAGATTGAAGAAGAAATTGTTCTCAGTCTCAATTATGGAGGACATGGGTTTTGTCATTATATTTTAGAGAGGGAAAGTAATCATACGTCCATAGGGAGCTAGCCTTGATACAATAGTGAGGATTGGGGTTAGAGAGGGAAATTTATAACGGGTTGCAGGGGAAGCATGTTCATGCCTTGGTACATGATAGTGACAACTTGTAGAAGCTATGGCACAAAAGGATGGGACACATTCATTACATGGCATTGTTGATTTTGAGGGAGATTGTCACTGGTCTTCCATAGTTTAGTGTTGAGTAGTAAAGCATATGCATAGGGTGTGCACTTGGAAAGAATGTCAAGGATGATTTTCCAAGCAATAAAAGTAGGTCCAAGGGGATCTTTGATCTTATTCATTCAAATGTGTGTGGACCCATGTCAGTGGAATCAATGAAAGGATCATCATACTATGTGACACTCATTGATGATTACTCTAGGAAAACCTAGATCTTCTTTATGAAGACCAAGGATGAGATCTTCAGTTGGTTCTAAGAATTCAAGGTTCAGGTGGAGAACTAGACAAGGAAGAAGATCAAGGTCTTGAGGTCGGACAATGGGGGAAAGTATACCTCCAATGAATTAAAGGATTTCTGCAAGGAGTCAGGGATCAAGAGGGAGTTGAAAGTATCATAAAACCCTCAACAAAATGGGGTTGCAGAGAGAAAGAACCAATCCATCATCAGTTCTGCAAAGGCTATGATTCATGACTAGGGCCTACCTACGTTCTTTTTGGCAAAGGCATGTAACACAACAATGCATTTGTAGGATAGGATTCCTCATAGGATTTTAGGGGGGAAGACTCCTGAGGAGGCATTCATAGGAGTGAAGCCAAATATTGGGCATCTCAAGATCTTTGGTTGTGTAGTATACATCCATGTGCCTATGTAGAAGAGGATGAAGATTGATTCTTCAGGGGAGAAGGGCATATTTGTGGGGTAAAACAAGACCTCAAAGAATTACAAGGTCTTCATACCAGCACAATGGAATACAATGGCGAACTAAGATGTTAAGTTCAAGGAGAACTTGGCATCTAGGAAGTATCATGATTTACCAGTGGCATAGGAGGAGGAGCAGGTGGCTCCAAAGAGATAATATAATTGATAGACTTCCAGTTCAAGGAGTCATCTTTTAGGTGGGTAGGAGGAGTTAGCCCCTTCCAGTTCTGTAAGGAGACCCATATGGTTTGATCAGACCTTGAAGGATGATCAGAATCATGTTGAGGCTTCCAAGAGGACCTTCAGGGAAAGTAGGCCTCAGAGGAAGTTTCCCAACTACATGGTGCTTATGAGTAGCATCAATGATGCTGAGCCTTCCAATTTTGAGGAAGCGAAAAATCAATAGGTTTGGTGGGATGCCATGATGGAGGAGTACACCTCCATCATGAAGAAAGATGTGTGTTTATAGTGTTAAGACTAGAAGAGAAATATGTGGTGATTTCCAAGTGTATCTTCAAGATCAAACATGTTGCAGATGGTAGCATTAAGAAGTTCAAGTCTAGGTTTGTGGAATTTTTTTTTTCTTAAAGAGAGGGAGTAGACTAGGAGGAAATGTTTTCTCTAGTCACTAGATATGATTTTACTCATGCTATGATATCTATTTCCTCAGTCATGGGGTGGAGGATTCACCAGATGGGTGTGAAGACAACATTCCTCAATGAGATCATTGAGGAGGATGTATATATAGAGAAACCTCATCGATTTGAGGTACACTTCAGGGAGTCTCATGTATGTAAGATTAATAAAGTCTTGTATAAACTAAAGTAGGAATCCAGGGCATGGTATTCTAGGATTGATGGATACTTGCAAAGTATGGGATTTACCAAGAGTGAGGCATATCCTAACTTGTACTTCATACTTGTTGGGG
>JASDQU010099710.1:496439-511792 GCA_032191745.1 Picea mariana | reverse complement strand
CTATGAACTAAAGGTCTTGTGAGGGTCAAAGGAAGGTTGATACCGAGTAATCAAAATAAGTTGACAGACCTCTGATAAAAAATATTACACAGATCTCAGCCTTGATATAAACTGATTTCTCCCATCTTCGTGTTTTAAAAGTAAATACTGAGATAGGTGGTGAAAGGAAATTCAGAAATGATAGCCCCCACCTAGTCCATTAAGATGATGAAAGGAAATTCAAAAATGATTGCCCTCGTTTTAGCGTTTAAACGCATAAATATTTTCCAAAGTGGTGAAAAGAAATTCAGTAAAAAGGGGTCAGACAACTTCACCGGGGTACTGAATAGGCTCGCTGGCAGTGAAGCAATGTCTGAGAGATTTGTAAGGTTGTTATACGTAAACATCAATCTACTATGGTAATCAACGCTTCCTGAAAACCTGACCATTTCCCCAAATTCCGACGAGACTTCCCTATTTTAGATTATATAATATCATTCTTTTGATGCAAGCTAAGAATCACAAGACCTGTTGAATATCCTAGGAGTGTTATGATTGTCTTAGAGCGTTCCCGAAATTTAGAAGCGAGAAAGGGAGAATTGCGAAAGTGACTTCAGCTGTTTTTAGAAAGAGTATCTGAGTTCGAAAAAAAAATTCTAGGGTTCCAATGCGAAATTTCCCTCCCCTTCTATCTTTTTCCCTGATTTTTCTGTTGATATTAGCCTATGAATCCATTTACCCAATTTTGGCACCTGGTCTACTGTTCTTCCCGCCTCACAGGGAAGCGGGATCCCTAGTTGGAGCCTATGTTGGAGCCGCCCTTGTTTTCACCTCACGAAATTTTCAATTTTTGATGCTTGAGATCTAAAGTTGCTTTTCTTCCCCTTCCGAAATCTTAAAAGTCTGGAAATATCATTGCCTGAAAAGAAATGCTTTGCCCGCTTTCAAAATAGAACCATTCTCACAAATATGTTCGCTCTTTTGTTTTGTTTCGGGGTCTCGCAAGGCGGACACTTTAAATTCTGAATTCACAAGTTCCGAGTCGCGAAACTGCGAACTCGATTTTTAATTTTTCGCCCAAGGCATTAACTAGGGTAAAACCTTTAACCCATGATTAGACATCGTCGGGGTTTTGCACCTCGGCATTCGTCAGACCTGAGTTCTTGTTCTTGCAACTCCGATAGCCGAGAACGTGATGATTTTGTGATAACCTTGGTCAAACACTAAGGGTAAAAAACTAACCATGGTTAAATTTGGTTCCCGGCACTTCGTCACTCGGCACTTTCTTTCATCAAGTTAATGTGTCCAAAACTCCGATTCACAAAGTTGCGACATAATTATAGCGAGATTAATTAATCGCTTAATCTGAGATTTCCTTCTCTTAATTAGAGCCTTAAATATCGCCACATCGCGATATCACGACTCAGCATATCATTCTCCCAAAAGTTTGTCTTCGAATTCCCGAGTCGCGATATGGCGATTAAGTTAATTATGTAATTAGGGATGCGCCAAATTACATTTGTCGTTAATTACGTTAGGATCGGAACTCGCAGTCTCATGAGTTAAAGAGTCAAAAAATGAAAAGGATATTCACTATGCAGCGAAAAACGAGAAAATTATTTAAGTCGCTAAGGTTTGTAACTTTAAATTAAACGAGATCCGTCCCGTGCATCGAGGTTGGCACTCTTCACGAGGTATTTACTTGATCTCCCGACTACCTGTCAAGCCGCCGAACATTGATGGCATTAATGAGCAATTAAGGTAAAATCCACGAATAAACGAAATCAGATTTACACAATAAATTTGTTTCTAAATGACAATTTGACAGACTTATTTCAAAGGTATAAGGTTTTCAAATATAAACGGGAGTTTCATTTTATTTTAAACATTTCGCATAAGCGTATAGAGCACGCCTTTCTCCGAGGGAACTCATTTCTGCATGTATACACAGGTCTATTGCAGAAGAGCGAAAAAGCAAGCGTCAGCCATGGCTCCAAGGAGGGAAGCAAAAGCGAATGTCGAGGTTGCAGCGCAGGGTCCAGACAACGTCTCAGATACTTCGCCTCAGTCTGTTGGCTCAGTAGCCACCTGGTCATTTATTTCAGACATTCTGCAAACCGAGTTGGTTAACTACTCAGACTCCGATGATAATGAATTTGAAAAGGATGATCTGAACACCAAATATAAGACAATTGTTCATTCAGGGATGCACCTGGTTGCAACCAGACCTCGGTTTCTCCCATACTACGACATGATCTGATGGGCATTGGATCACGTCGACTTACCCACCAGAACCATCATAAATGACCGACAGAACACGGTAGGTACTTTCAGACCAGAGCATATCCAGTCTATGTATAAGCTACCAGCGACTTCTGAATATATATGGGGCAATGAATTCTTGCAGGAATTCAAAAAGGAGTGCGAAGAATATGATAAAACCATTTCTGGTTTGATAAAAGACTGGGTTTCGTGCTCCACGACGTTCAGAGCGAATGACAAGGGCATGTATTCAATTTCTTCACTGGAGCCACAGTTTATGTATGTGGCGATGATGACGTGCCGACTTTTGGCAGCGAGGATACCGCGCATTTTTACATCCGGTGGGTACCTCTCATGTTTCGGGTAGCAGAAGGTTGCTCATTTAATTGGGCGAAGATGCTCTCCGATAGTTTGTTCGACAAGGTCACAGAGTACCGGGAGAAAAAAGCAGCTGGGAGACCATCCGGATTCTTCATGTCCACATATATCATGGACGCAATATGCTCCATGACGCCTTTTCCTTTGATGAATTGGGTTGGAGTCCAACCGAAGAAAAAGATGTGCATGAGTACCACAACAAGCTGTGGGAAAATAACACAGATAATTTTATTTATGAGATTTTCAATTGGGTGATGGTGCCCCTACACATCGCCATTTTTGGTCTTTCACCACCCCACATCTTAGATAGCATTGCTGCGAACTTGAGCAGTATCGCGGACTGGTATGTAGAAGAAGAATTCTCTTATTTTAGAGTTTTCGGAGCTACTGTTCCTCCTCTGGCGCTCCCACAATTCATCCCCAACAAACTGGCATGTCGCGAGATTGCTCGGCAGACAGTGATCGGCGGCGTGAGCAAAGAAATGAAAGCATCAGCAAAGAAGGTATGGTCGTTTTTCTCTATCCGGCTTAATTCCTATTCCTTATTAGATTTCGGACATGCTAAGGCTGAGGCTGCAACCTTAGAAGGATTGAATTTGGCCTATATTGAATATAAAAGGCATGATCCACAGAGGATTGTAAGCACCCATTTGGGAAATTGTGGATTAAAGAGGTTTGAACACGAGTGTTCACCTTCAGATGATGTTTTCCGAGGGGCGAGGTCCTATGCGGAAGTACAATTCCGAATCAGATCTCTGGCACCTGAGGACAGTCATTCTGTTTTAAAATTTCAGGTGAACAGGAAAAGATGCCTCCCCGTGGTGCTAGGAGGTTTGGGACTTTCCAAGGATAAAGAAAAGGAAGCCGAAAGTTCTGAGGCGCAAACTTCTAATCCCGAAAAACGTCAGGAAGGGGAGAAGGAGAAGGATCCTGAACAGGGGAAGAGTCCCGAAGAGGAGAATAGTCCTGAGAAGGAGAAGGATCTTGAACAGGGGAAGAGTCCCTAACAGGAGAAGAATCCCAAAACAGAGAAAGAGACTACTGACCCTCCCAAGGGACATGGTCCAAAGGTAGAAGTGAAAAACACCGACCCGCTCGAAACTCAGAATCCAGAGACAGGGACAGAGACGAAGACCCCCGATCCTTCGAAGGATTAGGACTCACTCGTCACACCAGGAAAGGCGGCGAAGCAGATCGGACAACCCATCACCTCTGTCACACCCTTGCAGTCATCACAGGGAGGCATTAACGAAGGATGGATTTTTGGTGAAGAACTAAGACCTATAAGGGCAGAAGAACTCCCCCCTAATGAGTTCTTTTTTGACAGAAAGAGAAAAGTTGTAGTAAAGCAGGAATTTCATCAAGAAGGAGAGTCCACTGTTAAAAAATTCAAAGTAATGACAGATGGAAAAAACAAGAAGAATGATGAATTTGCCACAGAAATAGCAGGGACGCTAGGAGCCTATGCGTCAGCGAACCAATTCTCGGTTGCAATGTTGAAAAATCAGCTCAAGAGGAAGAATCGACTGATCAAGACTCTTGAAGCCCGAGTCGCTTCGGCTGCAGAAGATGCTAAGAGTCAAGAAAGTGGAGCAATAGAGCTGGCCCAATTCGCCGATAAAAAAGAAATCGAAGTCCTCAAAACCAAGCTGGAGCAAGCAAATTCAGTGATCCAAGATGGTCGGGTACAGTCGGATCAGCAGAGGGGCATGATCACACAGCTGTAGGCTCAGTTAGAGGTCGCAGAAAGCAAGGGGATCGACATCGAGATTGTTAAATCCTGAGAAATCGACATTCAAAGAAGGATCTCTTCTGCTCAACAGAATCTACTAAACAAAATAGGGGAGTTTCGAGAAGATTGCTTGTTAATGCATCAGATTTCTGAAAACCTGATTGTCCAAGAAAGAAATGCAAAATCCGCTCGGATCGCTTTCCAAGAAGCGGTGATCGCTACCAACAATAGGTTTTAAGCAGGGTCTCCCGGGCTCACCGTTGTTGAACAAACTAGGGGTAATATCTTGTTAAAAAATTGGGAACATGATATTACCTTAAGCAAGGAACAAGTTCAAAAAGCCACAAATTCGTTAGAAGAAACCTGCAAAGCCATAAATGGTGAGCTTTTAGGGATGGAGATTGGAGGTGACACAGAGGCGCTAAGATAGATGAATATAGATTGGATTTCTCTCGACATGAGAGAGAAGAATGAGAGAAATTCGACAGAAATATCTAAGATGGACAGGGTAGACCCGGCTCAAATCGACACACATTTGATTCAACCTAGTGCACAACTCGGCGCCCTTAGACTCGTCGATGTACAAATAGATGATAAACTTCCACAGTTAGCCCGAGAGTGCTATTTTGCCGAAGCCAGTTGTCAGGCAGAGTCGTCACAGCTTGTATCCCAATTCTTGGAAAAATGTAGGATATGCACTGAGTCTATGAAGAGACAAGCACCTGGCACTTCTTGAAAACGGAGTAGAAGAAATGGAGTGTTTTCGCTCCTAACAGCTACCAAACGGAACCGCCACAGCGTGTATCTAGTTTTGCGGACAAATGTATCATATTGCACCGAGTCACGTAAAGGAAGCACCTGGCACTTTTTGAAAACAGAGTATGAGGGGGCAAATTTGTATAAATAGATCAGAAAAAGAAGAACAAAGGGCTGGACCTTTTTTGGGAGTGATTGTAATAGATTTTCTGCATTCAAGAAGTTAATACAAGCAAATTTGAAGATTCCTAATTCCGTCACGACTGTGTTACAAGTTTGTTCTGTTATGTTTTTTGTTTCTTTTATGTTTTTTGTTTCTTTTCATTTTTCTCTACATAATTGATGTGTATCACTATAATTTAGTACAACCACTACTATAGTGAAAGGATTTCATCATTCTGTAATTGTTTCTTGTCTTTCCTCTGCACCAGCTATCAGCGGGTGTAAGACCAATTTACATTTACAAAATCATATATTTATTTACACTATATCAATTATGTCTGTGTTAGTTTCTTCTTTTATGTATGTGCGAGTTTTCTATTGACTGGAACCTTACGTTATCCACAGTTAAACGTTTTTCTCTCACGCCGCATATTTTTGTTAAAAATAACATAGTTACAGGAAAAGGCCTTCAGTTTGTGTTTTTATTTCATTCTTCGTGCAAAAGTTTCTCTTCACTTCAACCAAATTGAACACCGTTGAAACCTCTCGTTAAATCATTTCGTACTGATGATGTTTCTCAATGACTGTCCCTGTAGCTACTCAACCTAACATTCAACCCGGACTCTCTAATCAAAATCATATCGCTTTAAATCTTTTCGATACAATACTTATAACTGCCAACACCCAGGAAGGACTTGAACGTTCATGGGCAGCCATAGAACGTGATATAACTGCTCAAGAGCAATTGGAAGCTAGACGTCGAGAACATAGAAATCTGCCATAGTTTCCCATACTGAAGGTGACTTTATTCTCGTATACATCTTTTACATATTTTCGGATGCCTTGACACTGTACTTTAAGCCTTAGTACAGACTCAGGAACAACACATTCCATTCCCCATCAAAAGGGTGAATATCATGGTTTATCAAAACCACAGGCTCAAAATGGTGATTTAGTGGAAAAGGTGGATGGCCACCGAGATCCATATGGATCATTCCTCCCCCCTTAGGAAGAAATGGTCCCCATTACATTAAATTCCCTTTGGATACGGGGAGACTTCTGCTAAATCTGAACCTTGGTGCGTTGCTTGCCCTGCTAAAGAAGATGTATTGCTGAGCTTGTTGAAGGTTGTCATGAACCTGTTGCTCAAGGGGTTGAATTCGTTCAACCAATATAGATGCATGATCTACCTAAGTGTGGGAGGATTATGTCAATGAATATGCAACATGAAGAACATGAAGGGTTTTGTTATAACCTTGCTTGACTCAGCAGTGTGGAGTCACCCCCATAGGTGCAACAAGAACATCTTGGTACTCTTCTACAATATTGTCGATCTACTTCTGCTGGATAGAAAGGTCTTGCGATGAGGCTACAGCGGTTGCAGTGTCCTTCTATTCACCTTCTAATTGGATTGTGAAGAGGCTAAACTTTTCATTATGAGAGATTACTTTGTGGCATTATTTTGGTGGGACAATAGTAGGAACTACCATTGGTATCTGATATAGATGACCCCCTAGAGTAATAATGATGCTATGGGGTCGAGACTCATAAACAACATTATGCCTCCACATATATGGTTTGCCTAATGGAGCATCACAAAATTCCAGTGGAGCAACATCACACAATACTTCATCCTTGAAGGGATTGATGCCATATGACATGAAACATTGTTGGCTGACACAAAGATCTTGACCCTGGCGAAGCCACCTGATGTTGTATGGTTATGGGTGTGGTGTTGTTGGCAAATCCAACTGCTTGACAACCTTTGGCTTCTGATGTCAACAACAAAATACAGTGGGGTCCCCTTCACCCGCATATGTGAATGGAAGAGTCACTCCCCCTCCTCAGGATCCTCTTCTAGTTGGATTGTTATAGTTGCGCCAGTAGCAATGGGTTCTGCATCAATGATCAATCTCCTTTTATTATTTTTTTAATTAGTGTCCAATTCGGGGTTCGGCTCTTTGTCTTTGAGCTCAGACACTAATGAATGTATTGAGTGACATTCATCAGTGGTGTGCCAAGGGTTGTTGTGGAACTCACACCACTTTATGGTGTCTTTATTAGACTTCCTGTTACCCTTCTTTGCTTGCATCTGGGACTGGCTCTCTTGAGGTTGGAATTCCTTGCTATGTCATTCATTATGTGAGTTAGAGTTTCCTTTTCCATGCTTTTCCCACTTACTCTGTTGCTTGAATTTATGCCCAATTTTGATTGCATATTGATAAGCATCTCCCAGTGAGGAGATCTCCAACAAATCCATCTTTGTTTGGATGTAACTATGTAAACCACTACGGTACTTCAAAACTAGGTGTCACTTGGAGTCTTTGATACCCAACTTTGAGCGCAAGGTATGAAAGATGTTGGTGTACTCTGGCACCGTTTGGTCTCTTTTTTGGTGCAGAGTTTTCCATCCCATGCATTGGTCATCATAGTTTCCGACAAGGTAGAACTCCCCCTTTAGGGCATCTACAAAGGTCGCCCAAGTGGGTTCTCTCCCAAATAGTGTAGATTGATTCATGGTGTACCTCTCCCAGTAACCTTCCCACCAATATATGACATGGGGAAGGGATTGAAGGAGCGCGAAGGTGATCTTTTCTCTATCGGAAAATTTTTGGACATAGTAATAACCTTCTAGCATATTCAACCATTTTTCTAGAGCATCTGCATCTTTCTGGCCTTCAAATAAGGGGATATCGAAATTAAATTGTACCTGGAAGGGTGTCGCACTTGAAAAATGGATTCTTGTCGAAGATGCCTCGGCCACTGCCATCAGTAGTCTTCGAAGGATTTGATCAAAGTTGCCCATCATCTCGTTCCTCTATCGCATGAAGGATTCCTCGAGAAATGTCTTGAAGGGATCTCCTGCTATGTCATCTCTCTATTCTTCCTCCATGGGAGTTCGCTTGGGCTGGCAAGAGCATTTGTCCTCAAGAGAAACTAGATCGAGACCCAACTCTCTATACCCTGACCTCTTCGAGAATCTGCTCTGAGAAACAAAAAGGAGTAGCCTACTCTGATACCACTGATCCAGATTATTTTGAGAACGACATGAAGACAAAATTATAACCGATATATAAAAAGGAAATACATAGAGATAATGTGGAGAACACAAAAATATAGTGAAAACCAACTTCTATTAATGAACAAGAGAGAAAAACACTATAGAACACAAACTGACAGAATGGGGTAGCCTATCTTTGAAAATAAATAGATGTTGACTATGCTTCATTCTCAAAACAATTTACATCACACTCCATTGCATGCTTAAAGGGCCTCCTTCACCTCAATTATATATGAGAGAGTGAGGGGAGAACAATTCCCATGATGCATGTGGGATAAATTGGACTAAGTTTATAAAATTCCATAGGAATGTAAAACTTTAGGACTTCTCGGGTGGTTACCCATCCCAGTACTAATCTAGCCCGAGCGCGCTTAACTGTGGAGTTCTAATGGGATCTGGTGCATTAACGCTATGTTGTAGGCATGTACATAATACCACTAGGAAATAATTACATGATGTCTGTAATAAAAAATGAACATGACATTATATTCCATTCCCCATCAAAAGGGTGAATATCATGGTTTATCAAAACCACAGGCTCACAATGTTGATTCAATGGAAAAGGTGGATGGCCACTGATATCCATCTAGATCAATGGGATCATTAACTTGATCTTCATTGTTCGTTTCATGTTCCTCAGTTTGTACAACATCGTTTCTACTACTACTTGGTGCATTCTGCATAAAGTTAGGGGGGAATTCTAACTTTATAATTACAAATAATCATGAAAAATTAGTGTGTATAACAAATATTAAAACAATATAAAAATTTTATAATATAAAATCAATATAAAGACATATAATGAATATATAGACAATTACCACAGGATGATATTCATTTGATCCCCTGTCAATGTGACCATATCTCCTATAATATCTTTTAGTTGTTCCTATTAAAATTCTTACAGGACGTACAATACAACATCTTTTTCAAGGGCAATAACATTTACCGTCACCCTTTTCGCCCTCTTTACTTTTTTTCCCACCTCTAATATTTTCTGACATTCTTCCCCACAAAAAAACAGTGATGATTATCCTATAAAATCGAGCGGTGTAATGGAATATCTATTATATTTTTCTAATGCAATTGGAATATGAAAATAAATATGTTTTTCGCTTGACAAGAACACCTTATACCTTTTTCTGAATTGTCGTCGTTATAGAAAAAATGTCACAACATATTTATTATTTTTTTCCGTCAAAATTTCGATGATAGTTGACCAAGTAAATGTTGACTTAGTAAAATAGTGGGTTATTGTTTGAAGAGATCAACAACTAGCCCTACTATCGTCAAAATTGAGATGAATCTAGATATTGTCGGTATTGAGACAATAATAGAGATATCGTCAGTATTGAGATGAATATAGAGAAAGTGTCAGTATTGAGACAAATCTAGAGGTTTTCATCTCAAGTCCAACAAATGTGGGCAGGATTGAAAAATTTAAATATTTATCTTGTATTTTTCGATAGTACGACCAATTTTGTATGTACCGTCAGAAATAGTTTGTCGGAAGTTTTTCAAAATGTAGTAGTGTAAAGTGATTGGTTACCATGTATTGGAGTTAAACTTAGGAAAAAATATTAATTTTGGAGAGAATGGGAGAACGAGAAGATGGATAAGGTATGGTGGGTCGCTAAAATGTCATGGGGGTAGAGTGTCGTGGGATGGGAGAGAGAATCGAGTGTCAAGTGATAAGGAGTTTCATGGCTCCATGGAGAGGATTGGGTTCAAATGTAGGGAGGTGGAGTGGAGTAAAGAGAGGGGGAAGGGGATATGGGGAATATACTAAGTAAATATAATGGATCGCTCGAAAGGGTGTAGCCGGTGGAGTGGAGTGAAGAGAGGGGGAAGGGGATATGTGGAATAGACTAAGTAAAGAGAATGGATTGGTTAGACGGGTGTATGGGGTAGTGTTGGAAAAATAGGATCATGGAGAAATAAAATAAATAAAATGAGRAAATAAAACACAGAAGATACATAATACAATAGAGACACATATATACTTGATTCACCCCGTGTGGGCTACGTCCACCATAGAAATTGCCAGGTCCTTCCTTTTTTATTATCCAGCAAATGAAGGGATACAACCTAMTACACACCTGTTGTAACTTCCTCTTCTTTATCTCACAGTCTCCTCTCTCAGAATACAATATTTGCAATGATACATAGTCGCAACACAATTCCCTCATAAAATAGGGTTTCTTTCTAGGGAAAAAAACCCTAACATAAATTCTATCGTCAAATATATGACCTTATAATGAACGGTCCAGATTTACTATGAAATTACAAAAGACATTTACAAGGGATTCACCCCCGAAACCCTGCAGGGGGGGAAAGACCATCCTGCAACACCACCCCCCCCCCACGTGGAGGGGTGTATAGTCTTCATGGGGTATAAACACGGCTGAAAACAATGACCTCTGAATCAAGAAGATAATCAGGCTCCACAACCCACAAACTCCCACTTGGATACTAATCACAACAAAGCCATTGTTTTTGTACATGTTGGACTATACTCCACCTTGGACTTGGAAAATTTATCATATTCACCTTCATTCTTGAAGACCAACTAAAAATGAGCAGGAACTCAGTTTCTCCCCGGTTACTCCCTTTGTTAACATTTCTACAGGATTATGGCTAGTGTGTATCTTTTCCAACTTCAAATGTCCATCTTCCAAGATAGATCGTATGAAATGGAACCTGAGCTGTATATGCTTAGTCTTCGAATGGAAGGTTGAGTTATTTTCAAGATGAATGACACTCTCATGGTCATAGTACAACCTGTTATTCTGTTACTTCTTTCCCAATTCTTCCATAAACTTATTTAACCAAATCATCTCTTTACTAGCCTCTATAGTAGCAACATACTCTGCCTCTATTGTTGAAAGTGCAATAGCCTTTTACTGTTTTGAAATCCAACTTATTCTTGTTCCACCTACAGTAAAAACATACCTTTTGGTGCTCCTCCTGCTATCTTTATCACCTGCCATATTTGAATCAAAATATCCCTGTAGAACAATGTATGAACCTCCAAAACATAATGCATGAGTAGTAGTACCTTTCAAATACCTGAGAATACACTTTACTTCCTCCCAATGTTATTTACTTGTATTGTTCATATACTTAATCACAACTTCCACTGCATGTGCAATATTTGATCTTATGCAAACCATCGCATAGATCAAGTTGCCAACTACTGATGAATAAGGGATCCCAGACATGTATTATATCTCCTCCTGTATCTTGGGACACATTTCTTTGGTTAATTTTAAATGGTTGGCCAAAGTTGTACTAACTGGTTTTTCATTCCACATTCTAAACCTCTCCAACACCTTCTCTATGTACTCACCCTGAGACAATGTCAATTTACAATTTCTCCTAACTCTTATTATTCTCATACCAAGAATTTTCTTTGCAGCACCCAAATACTTCATCGCAAATGAATTAGATAATTTCTTCTTGAGCACTTTTATATCATGCATATTAGACCCTACAACAAGCATGTCATCTACATACAATAGAAAGATAATACAGCTTCCATTTTCTAGATTTTTAAAATAAACACACTGATCAGAATGACATCTACTATAACCTTGTTCTATCATAAACCTGTCAAACTTCAAATACCACTACCTTGGAGCTTTATTTAGGCAATACAATCTCTTCTTCAACATGCATACCAAATTTTTCTTCCCTTTGACCTCATACCCCTGTGGTTGTTGCATGTAAATCTCTTCCTCCAAATCCCCATGGAGAAAAGATGTTTTTACATCTAATTGTTAAATATGTAAATATTATACTGCCACTAGACTTAAAATAGTCTTAATTGAAGTCATTTTAACAACATGAGAAAATATTTCATCAAAATCTATACCTTTCTTTTGTGAAAACCCCTTTACAACAAGTCTAGCCTTGTACCACTTTTTTCCTCCATCTTCTTCCTTCAACTTGTAAACCCATTGTTGGCCCTTGACCAAGTTTTGAAGAGTACTTGGTCATACTTGACCACTTTTGGGACTGCGATAGCTTGCCAAGGAAGGAGCACAACGTGAAGTAGAAAATAAGGAAGCAAGACCTATTTTGGGGTCTATTTTAGGGTTTTCGGGTTGATGTAACGGGAAAGGGATGTCGGCCCGTGGGTTTACCCATGTTTAGGCCCATTTTGTAATCTATAAATAGGAAATATAGATATTAAGATAGAGAGAGAGATAGTAATATAGTACATCTATGTGATGTATGAATGGAAGCTTAGTGCTAGTATTTGGATCTGTGTGATTGGATGTATCTTAGAGTGCTATGTGCATGAGATAGGAGAGCTAAGTGCAGGTTGTTATAGTCTTTTTCTGAAGAGCAAGGAAGAAGGATCTAGTGAGCTTTGCATATCTTCTATCCTGTGTGAAGTAAGGGTCATTAAAGCTCTGTGTTGTAACTGCTTGACCAGGATAATATAAAGAAGACTTTGTGGACGTAGCCCCAGGGTGGGGGTGAACCAAGGTAACTGTGTGTATGGTGTTTTGTGCTTCGATCTTATGTATTTATCTCTTCTTGGCTAAGTGTTTGATGTGGTTAAGTAGATCTAGTATGCTTTGTGTTATTGAAGAATGAATGAACATTAGATCTGATATATGAGATGCTCAGTGCTTGATCTATTGAATCTAACCTATCTTTCTATGGATAAGTACTTAGTATAAGTATTCACTGTGATTCTCTATGCATTCCGCGAAGTTGATTAATGAACGTATATTAAGGAATAATTGATGCTAAGTGCATTGTAGGAAAGATAATCATAGCTCTGTGTCCCAGCTAAGGTTGCAAACACCTAAGTCTTGCAACCACCCCTACCTCTACCTCAGGTGAGACTTCATCTGCTTCACAGGTGTTGCCGAAAGGGCCGGTAGTTAGGGCTTTGTTGGTGCGCTCTTGAGCGTTGAACCCTGGGTCTACCCCTATGCCAACAAATCATTCTATTGTTAGGACATGGAACTGTGATTGCTGGGAACTGAATAAGAAGAAGATTTGAGTGAAATAATCTCTGTGTGTAGATCTGTTTCCCTAGTGCGCAGTGTTTTGTTTGACCTATGAAGATTTGTGCCAAGAAAAGAGGTTAGATCTGAAGAAAGAGAGGTCAGATCTGAAGGAAAGAATTCATATCTGTGAAGAAAGAGGTCAGATATGCAAGAAAAAGGTAAGATCTGTAGGCTCTATGCCTCGATAAAGGTAAGAATAGTTAAAAGTCTTAGATCTGGAAGCTTTGTGCTTTGCAGAAGTAAGATAAGTGATTTTTTTTTTTTTGGTTTCTAAAGCATGGACCTAGGTATGTTTGATAGATTATGTCCTAGCTTCAAAACTAGGGCATTAATAGATGAAAGAAAATTTGATATGAATAGATCTGATAAATATAATGGTAGATATGTTATGCCCATGCATCAAAAGAATGTCTAGACTAACAAGTGGATGCAGGATCCTAGAAAAAAAAATTTGCAGGCTAGCCACCATGATCCTAGTGCGCATTCCAGAAGGAGTTGGGGAACATCTAAACAGATGAGAGGATTAACCCTTTATTATAGTTGCAGATGACCGGGACATCTTTCTAGAGAATGCCTTGGGAGAAGACTTAGTTGCCTCCGTTGTAAGGCTATGGACCATAAAGTATTATATTTCCCTAGAATGATTGCTAGGCTTGAGAAGCTGAATATGGAACAAGCCAACCCTGAGGGAGATCAAGAGACCAAGATTATAGCAGAAACCCAGAAAGAATCAGAAAAGATATTGCTACAGATGAAAGATACCTTGAATGACCACCGACATGTTAGGCTATCAAAGATCTTTAAAGAAAAGGAGAAAATCAAAGCAAGAATAGGGGAATTTGACATTGACTGTACTCTTGATGAAGAAGCCCAAGTGAAAATTATGCCAGAAAGAACTTGGGAGGCTATAGGAAATCCTACGTGATTCCTTCCTTAGGAGGAAAAAGTTTCTTCAGAGGAAATCTAGTAACCCTATGTGGAAGGCTCGCCCAGATACCTACGACTATCAATGGAACTTCAACAAAGGAAGACTTTGAGATCATTAAATCTGTTGAAGACACCGCCCCATTTACCATGCTCATAGGAAAAACCTGGATTGATAGAGAATAGGCCAGACGAAGAGAAGAAGAAAAATCTTTGGAACAGAAGAAGTAAGAGTTCAAATACTTTATGACTAGAAGGATCGCGCACTTGATTGAAGAAAAGAAGAGTAGATCGTAGATATTTAATATTAGTACCTTCGATGTCGAAGCTAAGATAACAATTGAGGATCTGCAGAAGATCGAGTTACCTATTTTTGATAGAGAAAAGGTATTATCAAGGAACCATAAGAAATATTTTCCACAGCGCGAAGTAACTAAGACCACATAAGATACACATCAGAATGGTAAAAGCATTACTGAGACGAAACTCACTTGGAAGAAGGATAGGAAGTTAAGAAAGAAGAGGGATAATACTATAAGGTTACAATAGGTTCTAAAGGACACTTCACAGCAATAAGAATTATAGAATTGGAGCTTCGTCGAGATATCAGAACAACGACACAGAGTACTTCGCCATGATGAAGCAATATAGTCATTGGAACCGATATACCCGTTCGACCGCCGCTCCGAACGGATTGAAAAGTAGTTATGGGTTACCACTAGACCGTTGGATAGTGTTGGTCACTATAATTGCTTAATTAATTTTAAACAACTAAGTGAAACATAAATTATCAACCCAGGGAAGTCTTTTGTTTCAAAGATAGCCACGCACTGTATATGCTCAATTCCAAAAGCATTTAGTGTTGTAGTAAGGAAATCATTCTATCTATGATTGCTAAAGTGAACTGAAGTTCTGAATTAGATCACAAGAAAGAAATCTTCCTAATTGCAATTCTTCATAGTTAAATTAAGAATCCTGGATTACATTTCAAAACATCATTGCAATGGGAAGGAACAACTATCTTGCAATCAGAGAACAGGACCCTTATTCTCAACAGAGATTCAGTATCAAT
>JASDQU010099710.1:451091-496339 GCA_032191745.1 Picea mariana | reverse complement strand
CCAAACCTGGGGTCTCCAACTTCTCATGGCCATAACTCTCTAACCGTGAAGAATTATGTGACATTCCACATACCACCGGAAATGAGATGACAAGCACTATCCATATAGGACATTTTCCTTGACAAATTCACTTTCCTTCATCTCATTATTGCACAATTAAGCATGGGTTCTCTTACTCCACAAAGCGTCTTCCCGTGAGGGCTTTCACCATAAGGGGACCACTTTGGAGTTCATCCATATTTACTTCTTATCAACCATGACAAAAAAATAATGATTCTTATTTACATCAAACAATATTGGGTCCATTACCCAAAACTTTGTGCTTCGGGGCTTTCTTCAAGGGTTGACATCAATGACAACCAACCTTAATTAACAAATGTGACATAAATGTTATGGAAAATCAGAGATGGTAAAAGAAAAAATTGTCAAAAAATGTACTGACATTCATGAATTCAATCATGCAATGCAAAGTGTGATTCGATCAAATAATGATTGAGACCAAAATAACCTTGCATGGTTATTAACAGAGCAACAAAGAAATGTTGTAAAATAGGTCATTCAAAGAATTAAATTTCCCACATGCTTTTCTTCAAACATAAATAATATTTTAATGAAGAAAGGTGAATTTGGTGGGGTACAAACACATGATTGGAATACCTTCATTAAGGTAATAATTTTGGTATACATATTTATATATTTTCCATATACATTTTTTAATATATATTTTTTGTCTACTTTGGAAACAGATAACGATTCATTTTTATTGTTACAGTATGTTCTACCTCTATCTCTCCCAAATGAATTTGATAAGAATGTCAAACAAGTTATATATGATCTTGGAAAATACATGAGGTAAGTAGTTGTGATGTATATGCAAATGTTTTTTCAATTTGTTGTTGTAATTAATGACATATGTTTTACTTGTAATGTAATATATATTATGTTTTGTTGAAACATGTTATTTTCTTGCGTCATGATATCTAGATGGTTGTCATTGAAAGAAATCCATCAAGATGATATAAATTATTGGAACAAAGAAATTCATTGGATAATGTGTGAAATGCAAAAGTATCTACATCCAACACTTTTCAATGCACTAGAACACTACCTCATACACCAAGTTGAGGAGATTGAAATGTGTGGACCTGTACACACAAGGTCAATGTGGATGGTGGAGAGACACTTGAAATCATTGAAGGCTTTGGTTAGACAAAGATCAAGTCCAGAGGGTTTTATGGTTGAGGGATATATGGTATATCAATCCATAGTGTATATTAGTTAGTATCTTCCTAAATTAGCAGTGCCAACTATGTATGCAGTGGATCACATCTGGGATGTGAAATACATCAAAAAATCTGAATGGGAGCACCTGCTGGGGAATTTAGAATGAATAAAGTGAGAGGTAATTAAATTGTGGAGATTTATAATACATATGAATTTTCATTTTTTGTGTAATATATGATCATACTCATTTATTATTTATTCTTTCATCAATTATTAATATTTGCCATGGCTTTAACTAATTTTTAATATTGGTGAATTATGATTTTTTTATTCAGTTTCTCAAGATTGGGATGCCCTACATTTATACATTGCAAACAATCTTGACTGGATGAAGGTATGGATTGAAATATGTGAACAACATCATGGTGGTAGATTATCATGTCAACAATTATCTGAATTGGTTAGAGAAGCTCATTGTAATGGAGATGCCAATGTTATGCAGAGGGAAATTGATTTAGCATATGGTTTAATTATGGACAGGAAAGAAAATTCACCCATTTTATCCAATTAATTTATATTATATTAATGTGACTAGAGGTGTCTTTTTTTCATATACTTTCCAAGTTATATAAATAATTTTATTAATTTACAATGTATCTTTTACATGTCTGGCATATTGCAGTTGAAACACCACAAGGCTATGTGGTGCAATGGCCATAAATTTCGCATCAAACAATTGGATGAAACCAGGAAAACTTCTGATAGTGGGGTAGCTGCAGTATTTTAGGTCACTAATGTTTCCTCTAGGAGTGAGAAACATCCCCAAGAATATGAAACTAGATATTATGGGTATTTGGATGATATACTTGAGTGTGTCTTTAATTCCTTCAAAATAGTTTTGTTAGACGTCAAATGGTATAGGTTACGAATGAATGAACGTGATGAGTAAATAACTATTATTCAACATGACAACATATTTCTGATGATTAAAACAATGATTTTTGAAAGAGGACATGATCATTATGTTTTTCCAAGCCAATGTGAACAGGTCTTTTACTCAAAGGTTCTAAGTGAGAGGGATTGGTTATTTTTTGTTAGATATGATCCAAGAGGAAGAAAAATAAAGTATATTGTAGAGGAAGAAGATGATATTGAAGAAGAAGATGATGCGTCGGAGTCAGAGTAGGAAGATTGGTTGACATACGGAGAAGACGAGGAAGTTGAACGAGTCGTAGGAGACAATGTAATTCTTGATGATGATGTCGATGAAGATATGCTTGAAAATGACATTGATGATGATGATGATATTGTTAATCCTTTCAACATAATTTATGAACCGAATGATGATACATATGCCGAGTTGGATGAAGAATAAGATACAAAAGAAGGATGATACAGATGTTGAAGTGGATGAGGTATGCAACTATATATTTTAATTTGTATGAAATATCATCTTTAAATAATTTACTTAAGTGGGTTAATTAAATGTTTTTAAGTTTTATGCCATTTTTTTATATCCTATATTATATGTTGTTTATTATGTCAAACCTGGAAATAGTGGCCATAACATACGTGCTAAACTAAAATTATCATGTATAAACTCAGAATTTAATTTACCTTAATTAATTTTTGTTTTGGTAGTTTCTATGCATTATTACTATGTTGCTTTCGTATATTTTCTATTTTATATATTGGGCATTGGAGAATTGAGAGTGATTTGAGGGGGAGGGGAGGGGCCATATGAGATTCCACCTTCACGTGGTTGGCCTTATTCAGTAGATAATAAATTATTATAAAAAACAAGAGAAGTTCTTTCATCATTATACCATCATCGTAAATTTCAGCATTGTTGTCATAGTATTGCAACATCGATGCAGGGACATGCATCTCGAACAAATTTTAAAGGAAACAACTAAAAGATATTGTACTAGGGATAGACATGGGCAATAATTCCCTATGAATGAGGCTAGTGTTGAAAGTTTTTCAAATTGTTTCTGTATGCAATGAAATTTGACATGGATAGACTATTTGCATGCTTTGACAATATAGGAGGGTTTCTAGACTCAAATATCACTCTCACACCCACTCTATATATCTGATCTCTTCCTCATTTCATTTGAATTTTCTGGAATTAATGTGATGCATGGAATTCCCAAAATACCCATTGTCATGGTTGTGCTCTTTATATTCATCATCTGTGTCATTCAAAACCAACATCATGCCAATTAGGCCCATGATTTTGGTTGTGGAAAGAAGAAGGCAATAGATGAGATTTTGTATTTAAATAGTGATTCCATACTAATATTTTGTATGGAGAAAAAAAGTGCTTAGATGAGAGAAAAAAACAAAGACAAGAAATAATTGATATTGAAGCTTGTGCGATTAATCAAGTACTTCTTTATCAACATTATTGCATGCCCTTACAGTACTAGATGCAGGGACATCGTCTCGAACGAAATTTAAAGAAAACAACTAAAATGCATTGTACTTGGGATAGACATGGGAAATAATGACCTGTGAATGGGGCCAACGTTGAAATTTTTTCAAACCATTTCTCTATGCACTGAAATTTGACATGGATAGACTATTTGCATGCCTTGACGATATGGGAGGGTTTCTAGACTCAAATATCACTCATACACCCACTTTATATATCCAATATTGTCCTCATTTTGTTTGAACTTTCTCGGATTAATGTGATGCATGGAACTCCCAACATACCCATCGCCATGGTCATGCTCTTTATATTCATAATTTGTGTTGTTCAAAACCAACATCATTCCAATGAGGCCCATGATTTTGGTCATGGCAATAAGAAGGCGGTAGATGATATTTCGTATTTAAATAATGATTTCGCACAAGAAATAAATGATATTGAAGCTTGTGCGATTAATCAAGTACTTCTTTAGCGACGTTGTTGCATCATGCTCTTCCAATACTAGATACATGGGTGTGCGTCTGGGTGTTGCTTAAATTAACAATTATTTGTTTTTCTTTAATACTATAACAATATAACAATCTAAACTAGATGTAAATCAAATAAAGTATAAAATCCTACAAGTACATAAGATAAGTAGGGCATGCCAAGATCCCATAATGCATATAACAACTTCATAATTTAGTCAACATAACAAATAGTACACAATTAAAACATAATAAAAAGTACATGTAATCCTTAGCTTATTGAAGTCCAAGAAATGATCCAAAAATTCTCTATAATCCCATGATCCAATCATTATTCAATAGGGGGAACTCACACCCAAGAGTTAATTTTCCACTCAAATTATACTTTACATGACTAGGATGCATGATTGTCATCAAGAAAATGCCTTTTATCACAAAGTTTGGTACTAAAATATCTTTCTCTCCTTTCTTCATCATGGTTGACTTACAAAACTTCTATAGATGTAGTCCCCAATAATCATACTTGACATGTCCTCTATGCTTGCAATAGATTTAGAAAGGACATTATTTTTCTTCAGCGCACTATGTCTATGCTTAGGTAATTTGGAGTTAGTCTTATATTACATAGTACCATTAAATAACTTCTTTGTTGTGCAATCGTTTACAATGGCCTTCTTCTTTTGACTAAAATCAGTGCCAAAAACATTGTTACACTTCCACCAATTATTACTATCATGTGCTAATGAATCCGATATTGAGAATATTTAAAACCTTGGAAGGAGGGCTATTCAACATATAAACAACTTTATTAGTAGTCCCCTTTTGTACTTAATAATGGGATAAAAATTTTAAACATAAGATTCCCATTTAAGATGCCTTTGTAATCTTAGATTGAATGTTCATAAACATATTCCTTTGATGATTCTTATTCAATGTAGTTGAAACATTATCAATACCAAAAGTCAGGTCTATCCACCAATGTTTCTCACTAAATTCTTTTAGTCAACATAAGCAACCAACCACTACACTATTTATTTTTTTATTTTTATTTTATTTTTATTTTTTTTAATATCTTTGACGGAATATAGAAACTCCATACCATGCTATGGAAGCCACCCTTTGCCTAGAAGGCCTCCATGAGTTGGGGTAATCTATTTTGAAAATCTTCCTATGACTTCCACCTAGCCCCACCCATTTTTGTAATCAAAGTGCTCACAAACACAAGCATTTCAATAGAGAGATTTAAACATTGGTGTGGGAAATAACAATAACTTATTATCATTGACTTGAAAATCCATTGTTGACATAGATCCCATATTTTTTCTTGGGAGTTTTTCCTAATAATTAGAAGAGTTCATATGTACTCATTGATAAATAAAATTTAGGTCAATCTTGCTAATATATTTGGCTCCTTTCAACTAATTTATGAGATCACCAATCTTGGGTAGCAGGTACCAATCTTTCACATCGATATTGTTCAATGATTTTTAATATGTGCATAATCTTGATTATTATTGTTCCTTTTTGGGTACAAGGATAACTAAAGTACCACAAGGAGAATTTTTGGGACTATCCTTACCATTCTAAAGAATCTTTATTGATTTATTCTTGATCTATAAACTGTTATGCAATATGCAAAACAATTGCAAAGTGAAGAAATTGGAATTAGATAGATCTTATGTTGTATTGTGTGGGAAACAGGTAGAATTGTAGGTTCTTCAAAAACATCTGAATAGGAATCTATGCTATCTTGGTTATTTGAAGGAAGGATATTCCCTATGTTGTCTTCTTTATCTTGATGAACAACAACTAGTGCTACTAAGAACTTATGGAGATTGACTAGTTTTATTGTTTGCTTACCAAAAAGTAAAGGAGTGTTGGGTGATGAGAAATAGAGGTGAGTTTGTATACTTTACCAATCTAAGTTTGTTTCTTCCACATGAAACTTAATAGTTTGGATATTAAATACCTCAATAATCTCATGTCATATCTTGAAGTATATCTCTAAATTTTGTCAAGTATATTAATAATTATCTAGAATAAGTAACGTTGTCCGATTCATTGCACAAAGTGTTTTGTAAGCAAAGCTTGTTGGACATGGTACATGTTGAACGATGATCTTTGTATGATTGGATAGCTCATTCAACATAGGTTCAATGTATTCCATGGAGGAATGCAAATATACTCATCCAAAACAAAGAAAAACGTCCAGTTGACCATGAATGTGCATTTGAGTAAAAAGTGGTTTACAAAGATGAATTTATTATGGTAATACCCATGAAATTTTTCTTGCATGGTTATATCTTGCAATGCTTGAAAATGATTGGGAATCCATGGCTCCAGTGTGTCTATAACTTGAGAATGCATGCCACTCACATAATGGAAAATGAAATGCTATCAAGGGCCAAATAATTTGGCAACATAAGCCACCCACTCTCTAAGTCTATGAGGACTCAAGTCACCAATTTTCAATGAGGAACCATAACATAGATAATTATAGGGGGATGTTGGATAAAAACATAGGGATATGAATTTTCTTCATCCTTAAAATAAATTATCCTCTTTGGTTTCCTAAACTCATTTCCATCAAGGGTGCAAAGAATGAGCTCTTGACCATTGCCATCAATGACAACACTTTGAAGAAATGTGTGTTATCTTTTAATATATGTGAAATGCCCCGTCTCCACCCCATGAAATAAGTAAAATAACTCTAAAAGTAGTGTTATTTCACTTGCGTTGAAAATGGCTCCCACTTATTATACACCTCTCAAGTCATTTCACAAATTCTGACTAGAGTCAAGCTCAACAGGGTCTTCTTTCCCCGCTAATTTTTCCAAGCTCGTTCCCTTGGTTATGGTTTCTATAGATAGTAGCTAGGGATAGTGGGAATCTCTTTAAACCATTCATGCACGTCACTAATTAGATGACGAGGCATCTAGATACCTTACGAGAGTCATAGTTACTCCTGTCGTTTACCCGCGCTTGGTTGAATTTCTTCACTTTCACATGCAAAGCACTGGGCAAAAATCACATTGCGTTAGCATCTGCAAGGACCATCGCAATGCTTTATTTTAATTAAACAGTCAGATTCCCCTTGTTTTTAATATATATATATATATATATTAAAAACAAAAAATAATAAAACATTAAAAAAATCAAACCAAATGTCAAACAAGTAATCGCGCCCGTGCCCATTCATGATAGAAAGCAGAACAACAAAGGGTGATCTCGCTCCCATATAACAAAGAAAAACCCCGCCCATTCCAAGACTAGGCACATGAGAGAAACCCCCATTTGGATAACGACAACACAAATTTCATTTGGACATCAACAGAGGCAGAGGAGCCCTATCCAGCCAATCCCGTGCAAGAGTAGAGATATTAAGGGGTCACAAATTCCATTTGGACATCGACAAAGGTAGAGGATCCCTATTCGACCAAACCTGTGGAGTGGAGATATTAAGGGGTTGACATCATGCCACATAAATCGGTAATGTCTCTCCAAGCTCTGAGTTTTTTACTAATTAGTTAATGGCTATGAGTTATTTGCTTTGTTGTTTACGAGGGTTTCCAAACAAATTAGAGGCTATAAACCCTATTATTCTTACACGCATTTGACTGAGACTCATCAAACACACTCAACAGATACACCTAAGTTTTTTCATCGACTAAGTCTCTGCATTTTGAAAATGAATTTCTCCCTCATTGTTTTCACTACCCATAATGAAATTACTGAATTTGTGGTTGCTCCAACAATAGGCCTGTAAACTTTCTTTTTATTCAAACTTTCCCTAGGAACCGACATATGAGAGAAACCATAATTTAACTATTATGGAAATACACCTGAACACAACATGTGTCTATTCTATTTGTCCCTCAACCAATCAAGAAGGAAGGAAAAACAAAGCAACAAGGATCTCTTCCACATACCACAAACAAGAAGTGCCTATAATTTATGCTTCTACACATATTAATATAAAACAAGGGTATCCTCATACAATACATTTTATCACCGTCGCTCCTCCACATTAATTATTAGAGGAGCTCTTACTTCGTGCCTTATAATATGATTTCTTACTTAGTTATGAATTAAGATCTTTATTTATTATTTAATACTCTTTAGGATGTTTATTCCTTATGTACTCTTTAGGATTAATTAGAAAGAGACAAGAACTAGACAATCAAGATTCAAATAAGAACCTATTTCTCTCTTTAGCTTAGGATATGTAGGAAATAGAATTAGGAACAAACTCTATTTGTTCTTTAAGTACAATAACGACAAGCCATTGTACAACATGGCATAACCTATGCATTTTTGAATTGATTCTCCCTCACATACAACATGTGTTTCATTGTAGCCAATTGATTTCAAAGGTTGAATGTTGCTACCAGGATTTAGATGACCTAATGATCAACTACACAAGTCCCAAAATTGCTAAAACTCTATAAATTTACTCCTCTTGCTGCTAAAAATGGTTGAAAACGATATTAAGTGGTATTTTCGCCATTCATGGACTTTTATGTTTTCATACAATCATGAAAACAAAGTCGTGTTTGCTGGAAACACATGATAACTTGCCCAAATTCATCATACTTTTTCCTTTGTGATATGCTAGTTATGAGAGTAAGAAGATTTGTTTATGGTGTCACTTCCAATCCCCAATTTTCTTACAAGAATATAATGGAAATCACCTCGCCCAAAATAATATAAATAAATCCTTCAAAACCTTCTAATAATCCATTGTCTTCATGTAAATAGGTTGATTAGGCCAAAATACCCATGCCATATCATGTTGCTTCTCCATCTCCTATGGCCCTTGAAAGCTAGACTCTTCAAGATGTTGATCCTAAGAAATCAAAATTCCATCAAACCATATAGCTCAGCCTCGATTAAAACCTCATGTCATATTGAGGGGTGACATGCCTAAGATAAGAGCATAATCCCCAAGGTTAGTCTTGGTATTTAGAAACATAAAATTAGTAGGGTATTCCAAAGAATCAATGGATAGAAGGACATATTCCAAGATACCTTCCGATTTTACCATGGAATGATCAACCATGATATATTTTTGCATGTAGGAAACGACCATTTTTATAGGAACTTGGTGTTGAAGTTTGAGTAGATTTAGAAGATATTCTTATTATATTCATATTGTATTAAACCAAGAAAAAACCTTAAAAGAATAATATTATATTATTTGTTAAGTCAGCCCTATTGTGCCTTTGTAAAATTCAGCCCTATTGTTCCTTGAAAAAATTCAATTGTAAATTAAAAGGGGTAAAGTGGATAGGTCGACCCTGACCTAATTCTGGGTAGCTCAACCTATATTTATAAGAGGAAATGCGACTCACTTGAGGAATACACACAACAATATCTCTCACACAAAAAAGTGTGCAAGTCTAAGGAGGAGACATGACTACAGAGGAAGGGTGTTCTAGTGAAAGGTTTTGGTTATCTATTGGAGGACTATCTTGGTCTAGTGGTGTGCCACCCTATTCTGGTTAGGGTTTTCTAGTTTATCTTCTATTTGTGAGATCTCTCTCGAGAGAGACATTGTACTTGTTGAAGAATCTATATTGAAGAAGCTTTGCTGGTTTTTCTCCCCCACAAGGGTTTCCCAGGTTAAATCTTGTGTATACCATGGATTTCTTTCTTTTAGTGATCCTTATGCATGAAATTATGTTTTTAATAGTCTAAAGTGAAAGAATATTGAACACACTTAACTGCTTAAGAGGAAATTTAACATGTTTTCAGAGTGGGCCTGAAAAAATCCATGTTCACAGTTTAGAAGAACTCGTTGGGGTAGTTGAGACCATAGGAAGACTCTGCTAACCCTATTACATCTTTCCTTTGGCTTAGATTTTCAGTTTGATGAAGTTTTGAAAACTGCAACTGGTGTTGCAACTACTGCAACAACACAAAACCATACAATGTGATTTCTCCCACTTTTTGGAGGATGTTGGCCAAAGTAAGACCACCAAGGAGCTCGCCTTAGGAGGGTGAACCTATCCCTCAGAGAAGAATTCCAAAATTCACATTTTGAAAAATTAGGGTTTCCTCATAAACCCTAGATCAAGACGTCTTGGCAGCTGTAGATTGAAGCTGGAACTGATCACCTTGACATAACACTCTCTGGTAAGTACAAAACCTTTTCTTGAAAAGTTTTTTTTTTTTTTTTCTCATTGTATTGTTGTTCAAGGACAAGTTTGCACCCAATACCAAGCTTGATGAAAAGCTTGAAGGTGCTGACAACTTCCGAGCATGGAATTACATAGTGATTCTCATTCTGGAAGAGAATGATCTAGAAGATTTCGTAAAAGAAGAAGTTCCAGAACCTGACGAAGATGAGGCCAAAGAAAAGTACAAAAAGAACCTAGTGAAGGAAAAGAGAATCATTTCTAATTCTATCAAGGATCATTTGATCCCCCATGTCTCATCATTGACAACTCCAAAACAAATGTTTGATTCCTTATCCCGATTGTATGAAGGAAATAATATTAACCGGAAGATGAACTTGAGGACACAACTCAAGAATGTGAAGATGCAAAGTTAAGAAACTATCCAATCATACTTCACAAGGGTGTCTCAAATCAAATAACAACTTGAAGCCATTGGAGACACAATCAAAGAAGTTGAGTTGGTGATGACTACATTGAATGGTCTCCCTATATATTGGGAATCATTCATTCAGGGTATATGTTCAAGAAGAAGGCTAAAAAGGTTTAGTATATTATGGGAGGATTGTACTCATGAAGAATCTATATTGGCAGCAAGAGAAGAGAAACTAGGTGATGAAGAAAATAAGGCCCTAGCAACACATACCAGAAAAGGAAAGAGCAAGAAGGAATTTCACTCACACAAGAATCCTCATGGATTACAAATACTCACAAGTTTAAGAAGGATTTATCAAATTATAGATGCTTCATTTTTCAAAAGATGAAACACATTTCCATAAACTGTCCCAACTCCAAAGTTCATGTCAGAAAAGGAAAGTATAAAAGACATCATGCTCATGCCGTAGAAGATGATGAACGTGATCATGAGAAAACCAATGAAGAAGACTCAAGTGAAGAATATGTATTGATATCAACTCTTACAGGTACAATCACTCATGGAAGTGACACATGGCTTATTGATACTGGTGCTTCTAAGAACATTACTGGTTACAAGGAATCTCTCTCAGATTTATTTCAGAAAGATTCACCTCACAAGGTGAAGCTCGGTGATGAATATCGATATCCCATTAAAGGCGTAGGAGAAGAATACTACAAGTTAGTCTCCATAAAACCTATGAAGATGAAGGATATGTTGTATGTACCTAGTTTGAAGAAGAATATCCTTTCTATCTCAGCTTCAAATGAGAAAGGATTCAGAGTTTGTTTCATTGATGGTGAAGTCCTCATGTGGCCAAGAGGAAAATCTATTGATGATGTTGTATTGATTAGTGTCCAAGAAGGAGGATTATACAAGTTAAAGGGACATTCATTTTCAACACTAGTACATAGTAAATTTACTCCAAGTGAACTATGGCATAGATTATTTTCTCACATACATTACAAATCCTTACCGATCATGAGCAATATGGTGATAGGTTTTCCAAAAATACAAGTGGACCATGAAGGCATATGCAAGGGATGTTTACAAGGCAAGAAAGTGAAGAAACCATTTCCAAGTAGTGATAGAAAATCCAAGGGAGCCTTGGAAATTATACATGCATACATGTGTGGACCAATGTCAACCACTTCACTTAGCAGGTATGTATACAATGTTTCATTTATTTATGATTTATCACATAAAACTTGGATTTACTTTTTGAAGGATAAAAGTGAAGTGTTAAACAAGTTCAAATAATTCAAGGCACTTGTTGAAAACCTTTCTGAAAAGAAGATAAAGATATTAAGTTCATATAATGGAGGATAATTCTCATCAGATTAATTCAAGGCATTCTGCAAGGAAGTTGGGATTAAGAGGGAGCTCTCCACTCCCTACAATCCTTAGCAGAAAGGTGTGGAAAAAAGAATTAATCGTACAATCATGGAAGCAGTGAAGGACATGATTCATGATAAAGACTTATCGATGCATATGTGGGAAGAAGCAGCTAGTACCGTTGTATATGTGCAGAACATAAGTCCCCATGGAGTACTTGGGAACAAGACACTAGAAGAGATGTTTACAGGTGAAACTCTAGAGGTCAGCCACTTAAGGATATTTGGTTGTCCAATATATGTGCATGTCCCCAAGGACAAGAGATTGAAGTTGGACCCTTTAGGAAAGAAGGGTACATTTGTTGGATACAATGAGACATTGAAGGCATACAGAGTTTACATCCCTGGTCAACATTATATTGAGACTAGAAGAGATGTCAAATTCGATGAGGATACAACTTTCAGTAGATCAAGACAAAATCATTAAAATGTGATTCATGATGAGGAGCCTGAAGCTCCCAAAGTTACAGATACAAGGTGATGATGTTTTACTAGAAGATCATGATATGGAAGAACCATAGATACCTGCAGATTTATTCAGAGAGATGAATACCAAGAAGAGAAGACCATCTTAGGCTTAGGAAATTATTCAGGATGCAGAGAAGTATGGTGCCCAGATGGATTCTTCAGAGAAAGCAAGAGACCACGACCATACTCTAGTTATGTGGCATTGCTAAGTGACATTATTGATGTTGATATTACGAGTTATGAAGAAGCCACAAAGAAGAAAGAATGGAAGGATGCCATGGTTGAAGAGTACCATTCCATTGTAAATAATGATGTTTGGGATGTGGTTTCGAGACTGAAAGAGAAGAAAGTGGTAAATTCCAAGTGGATTTACAAGACGAAACATTTAGCAGATGGAAGTATCGAGAAGTATAAGAAAATATTTTTGGCACATGGGTTATCTCATAAAGAAGGAATAGATTATGAGGAGACATTTTCTCTTGTGGTGAGATACACTTTGATTAGAGCTATACTTGTGATAACCGTAGTGATGAAATGGAAGGTACACTAGATGGACATGAAAACAACTTTCCTAAATGGTGTAATAGAAGAGGAAGTGTATGTGGAGAAGCCACAAGGTTTCGAGACACATGACAGTCATACACATGTGGGCAGATTGAAGAAATCTTTGTATGGATTAAAGAAATGACTTATGCATGGTATGATAGAATTGATAGCTTCCTGATGAGCTTGTATTTACCAAGAGTAAAGTAGATTCCAACCTGTAATTCAATGTTCTGAATGGTGGACCAGTGATACTACTATTATATGTAGATGACCTATATCTAACAGGAGACAAGAAGCTCATCATTGAGAGTAAGAGGAAGCTTTCTACATAGTTAGAGATGAAATACCTAGGTATGATGTATTACTTCTTAGGTCTAGAGGTATGGTAGAGACCGAGTGAGATTTTCCTTAACCAAGGAAAATATGTTTTTGAGATTCTGAAGAGATTTAGAATAATGGATTGTAAGGCCATGCCTACATCGATGGTGACAAATCTGAAGTTATTGAGTGAAACATCTTCAAAGATAGTGGATGCCACCATGTATAGATAAATGATTGGTTCGTTGATGAACTTAACGAACATGAGGCATTATATATGTTTTGCGGTGAACACATTGAGTCAGTATATGGTTGAGTTGAGAAGTTCTCACTTTATTGCAGCAAAAAATGTGATGAGGTACCTAAAGGGTACACTTGATTATGGACTCATATATGCTTCAGATCGTGAGATAATCCTAAAGGGATTTACTGATTCATATTCAGTCGATAGTGTTGTAGACCCGAAGATCACATCTGGATGTTGCTTCAGTATGGGATCAACCATGATCTCATGGTTCAAAAGGAAGTAGACTAGTGTGCCGCTCAATACAGCTGTAGCAGAGTATATAAAAACTTGTTCATCTAGCAGTGAAGCAATGTGGCTTAAAAAGCTTCTTACATAATTGTTTGATATTGAGTTAGAGGTGACTTGTATTTGGTGTGACAACCAAAGTTGAGTGAAGTTGACAGAGAGCCCAGTTTTCCATGAAAAGTCCAAGCACATTAAGATCATGTACCATTATATCGGAGATATGGTACATAAGGGAGGAGTGAAGCTTCAATATCTCACTACAAATGAGAATATAGCTGACATGTTGACAAAGCCTCTGTGGAGAGTGAATTTTGTGTACTTTAGAGACAATCTTGGTGTGATCCAGAAGGATGTCCCTAGTAAGAGGGAGTGATGAGTTACAAATGTGATTCCAGGGAAACATCTTCAGCATGCGGCAGAGGAAATGGGTAGTCATTCACGGGGACGTTACGACTAATCTAGTGAAAAATTATGGTACACCAAGTTACTTCTACTCCAGTGAAAAAGTCTGGTACATTAAGGGATACTCCAGTGAAAAATTCCGGTATGTATAGGGCTACTCCAGTGAAAAAGTATGGTACGTTGAGTTATTGCTACTCCAGTGAAAATATGGTACAAAGAGAGCTACTCCAGTGAAAATTTCAGGTACGCTGAGTTACTGCTACTCCAATGAAAAAGTCTGGTACAAAGAGGGCTACTCCAGTGAAAAATTCTGGTGCACCAAGTTACTGCTACTCCAGTGAAAAATTCTAGTATGCAAAGGGTTACTCCAATGAAATAGTATAGTACATTGATTTACTGACTATGAGACTATTCAACATGACCTCACACAATGTTAGCATATGCCATGCCTTCAAGGTTGGTTAGTTACCCAAATTTTTAAGATGGTGGGATAACCTGTGTGGTTGGAGGTGTTTCCTAGCCTTGGTCTAGATGGGTAGTGTGTGCACACTACATCACCTAATCCTTGTGATTAGATGCCTAGTCATTCTGGACTAGCTACCTGATGTGCCAACCAGAGGTCACTAGTTCATTTTGGAATAGATGCCAGATTTTGTGTGAGCTGGCAAGTGAAAGCCCCGTGATGACATAAATCCTGGATGGATGATGAGACCCTAGATGTTGACATGGTTACAAAACTTCTTCAATATAGATTCACGAAAATTCAACAAGTCAATGGTCAAGTGTACAGAAGTGCAGAAGAAGTCGTGATGATCGTGCCCGAAGAATACCTTCCTTGCTAAGAGGGAGTGTTGAAGTTTGAGTAGCTTCTAAAGATATTCTTATTATATTCATATTGTATTATACCAATATAAAACCCTAAAATAATAATATTATATTATTTGTTAAATCGACCCTATTTTGCCTTTGTAAAAGTCGACCCTATTGTGCCTTGAAAAAAGTCAATTGTATATTAAAAGGGGTAAAGTGGACAGGTTGACCTTGACCTAATTCTTGGAAGCTCAAACTATATTTATAAGACGCAAGGAACCTCACTTGAGGAATACACACAACAAGCTCTCACACACAGAAAAGTGTGCAAGCCTGAGGAGGAGACACAACTACATAGGAAGGGTGCTCTAGCGAAGGGTTTTGGTTATATGTTGGAGGACTATCTTGGTCCAGTGGTATGCTACCCTATTTTGGTTAGGTTTTTCTGGTTTATCTTCTATTTGATGGGATCTCTCTTGAGAGAGACATTATGCTTGTTGAAGAATCTACATTGAAGAAGCTTTGCTAGGTTTTCTCCCTCACGAGGGTTTCCCAAGATAAATATTGTGTATAATGTGGATTTCTTTATTTCAATGATCCTTATGCATGCAATTATTGTTTTAATAGTATAAATTTAAATAATAATGAACACACTTAACTACTTAAGAGAAAATTTAACACTTGGAGACCAAAACATTGTTGATTTTTGGGCCAACCATACACACGAGGTGGAATTCCCAAAATTCCAACCTCAAAAAAGAACTTACGAATTATCTTGAAGGCCTCTTTAGAGTAGAGATCTTCAATAAAAAAGTGGCCACCTCCTCAGCTGTCCAATATTTTAAATCTACACGAGATGTGTATAGGGTTCACTTGCAAAATAACACTAGGTATGAGCGTCCTTCCACAGTTACAGAGAGGGATTGGAAGGCTCTCATTGAGCATGAAAAGGAAAAAAAATTGAGAAAAGAAGGAAAAACACCAACTAGTACCCCAAGGTAAGTTACATTTTGAATTCAATACCTTTAATTTTATTTAGATCTAAATAAAAGTGTGGTATATAACATACTCGAAACTTTCGATGATAAGTTTTCTGACACTTCTAAGGAAACATAAGAAAGGATTTCCAAACATGGCCAACACAAGCTAGGCCAAGGAGGCTACATGAAGTTACAGTCACAAATTTCAGGCACCAATAACATTAAAAATACATACTCTTATGCAATGCAGGGCGACAAATTTGGAACCGAAACCATGGAGGAAGACCACCAGATTGGTTATAGGTATGAATATCAAGATTTAGTCGAACATAGGAAAATCATGGGGCATACCCCAAGATCCAGTTTGCAGGATAAGGTAAATAAAAATCAATCCACATTAACCTTTCATTACTTATAAAATACATTCATGTTTGATGTCGTCCATAAATTTAATGTGTTACTTTGTTTTAATCAGGGGAGAAACACTACCAACGAGTCCATTCATACTGAAGATCATTGCATTGATAGTGCAGTGTCACCACAACATGGTTCTCCCGAGCATCCCCATGGTGTTCCTACGACTGAGGCCCACGATGGTTATATTGTTTTATAATAATCATATACTTAATCATTTCATAATTATAATTTTTTATTTCTAATTTTTTTTACTTTACATTTACAATTGTGTCCTTATAAATTTTGTGGTTTCAATGGCAGATAATGTTGTACTTCATGATCCTTTACCTGAAGAGGAGTACAAGCCGATAGTGATTCCAATGATGTCGACTAGTGCACAAGTAAATAATTGCATTGTAGAGGGTTTTTTTAATATTACTGAACTACTTGAATGATATTTATAAATTTAATATTTTTTGTTTTTGTAGGGGATGCCCCCTCAAAGAAGCTTGTACACCATCAGTACAAGACCAGGCATGCTCTCATGCATGAGAGGAGTCAAGAAAAATCAACTCCTGAAGAGCCTTCAGAAAACGAAGACGTGGATGTTGATGATTTACTTTAGAATTGGAAAGCACATAATAAGAGGCCCAAAATCAAATGATAATGTAATATATTATTATAAGTCAAATCAATGTACATATAGCTAGTATAGTTGGAACATTTTTTGGATGATAAACCTCATATATAAAAACCATTTTTTATGACATATGCCTTTGAATGAGTTCTTGCATACTTTTTGTTGCATTGCCTTTGAATGAGTTATTGCATACTTTCTTGTACTTGTGTTAGTAAAATATGAAATATAGATGGTTATAAAATATGGATAGAGAGATCAAACAAATTCAATTCTATTAATTTAAAGTACTTATGTTCAAAGAAAAAGGAAATCAAACATGTAATACCCCTAGGCTAAACCCTAAGTGTACATATGAATGTAAGTGTACTTTACATATAAGTTGGTGAGATGAAGTAACAAGTTTTTGGTTTGGTTCTGCACGCATTAAGTTAGTGCACGAGAGTCTCACACCAAAGGAGAGTGCGCAGTTGCAAAATGATACAACACATAGTTTAATGTTTGGTGTGCACCTGTGTAAGTACACAAGAATGGTGCACTAGAAGTGAAACAACTTAATCAATGCAGTGTGCACTAGTTTAGTGCATAGGTTTTGAAGACCATAGAATCCTTTTATATATAAGTCATGTTGTAATGCACACCTGTTTAAGGGCGTGAGGGTGACACACTGTATATTGTGAGGTTGGTGAGCCTGGATGCAAAAGATAAGTACTTCTATACTGATTTTGTAAATATAATCACATACAATATAATGAAAATACATGAACAAACTGACCATGTAAAAGAGAATGGGGGGCTTATACTACACTAATGTTGGCATAGGGGCAGACCTAGGGTTCAACACTTCAACGACGCACCAACAAAACCCTAACTACCGGCCCTTTCAGCAACACCTGTGAAGCAGATGAAGTCTCACTCGAGGTAGAGACAGGGGGGGGTTGCAGGACTCGGGTGTCTACAACTAAGTTGGGAAACTGATATGTGATTACAACACTTAGCAGAAAACTTAGAAAACAATATGCATTAGTTCTTGTCTCTCACTCACATTGCAGAGTAAACCCTTATTACAGAACAACGCAGTAACAATAAAGATCAAGAACTTCCAATCACTTAGCACATAGCATAGCTCAGATCTAGAATTCAATCACCTTTAATACCATTAAGCACTAAGAAATAACATCAAAACCATTCATCATAAATTATAACAACAACACTAAGCAAATAAACAACATAAATCATGAATCACATCGCACAAAGCACATCAAGACACAAGATATACGTGGTTCACCCCAATGTGGGGCTACGTCCACCAACTTATTCTCTTCTTATTTATTAGTATTCAATCTTCTTACAATCTTCTGCTCCTGTGCACAAAGACACAAAGCTTAACGCCAAAGAGGACATGATATCTGCACGCTACGTGCCAGATCCTCCTTCCCAAAATCAGGTCAAGGCACATAGCCAACTCCAACATAGTCTATCCTCACAGAGAATTACTTTACATAGTCTGTCCACACAAAGAAACTTACAACCTCTTGCACTAATCCAACATTAGCACTTACAACCTCTTTCACTAGCCAACATTAACACTTACAACATATTGTGCACATAGCCAACCACTAGGCTTATTACATTGCTTAGCTACTTATTTATATATTTACAAAGAGGCCTAATCATGGGTAAACCCATGGGCCAACATCCCCTAACCCATTACATAAACCCTAGTAAACCCTTTTCTCGGTCCATAAGCCTGCAAAACAAGCGATATCTCACGATCTCAGCTCCACCTAGGCACTCCCTCTTTGACTAGCCTGTCGAAGTCTCAAAAGTGGTCAAACACGACCAATGTTTCATCAAAACTTGGTTGAGGGCCAATAGGCCCCCAACACTCACCTGTGACTTGTCCCGAGTCACTAAGATCTGGGAAACACTGCTTCGAAGGCCTCAATCTTAGCTCAAGCTGCCTTGATTTTTTGCTTCGTCTGAGCCTCCTGCTCGATGAACTCCTGAATCACTTGTTCTGTAACAAGCCCTTCCAAGCGATGTTCCACTGTCGCAACCACCTAGTATAGCTGTGAGCCTTGTCCTTCAATCTCTTCAAAAATAGTGCAGGCTTCATCCTGCACCAGCTGTAGTCATTGTGTAACCTCCATGAATCTACTCTAGATGGCATTAATCCGTTGCTGGACCATGCATTGCTCCTGTGATCTCTTAATTTTCTCAACTGCATTAAGTGACTTCATCTGTGCCTAGATGGTGGAGGCCTTCTACTTCGCCTCCTCTAGTTGTTCTTCCAGTTTCCTTAGCTTCCAATATTATGCGAGGCATTCATAGGTCTGCGCACTACAATCAATCAATTTCTTACATTCTAAGGTGAGTGCCCTGATCCTTCCAACTATGCTCCTGACAGCTTCGTCCCTTTGATCGTGTACTTCTTGCGGAGTGCTCAACACTGCTTGGATATCTAACTCTGTGACCCTTTCTTGAAGCTGATGAATGGCCTCAGCGAGCTTCCCCACTTGCATATCGATTGACTCTTCTTCCTCATGTGCCAAGCCCGACATAGAGCGAAGTGTTGTAGTCACTACCTCCTTGATCGTAGTCTACTCTGTGAGAAATTGGTATTTTTCTTTCTGTATCTTTTCTTTTTCCTCCTCGAACATCGCCCGAATTTCATCTTTCTCCTTTTCTTAGGTGGTTACGCAAGACTATGCAACTCGTAGTTTCTCTAAGACCTCCTCCTTTTCTTGCTGCAAGGATTCTGTATCCTGTTCCTTTTCTTTGTGGACTCGACGAAGTCGAGCCTCTGTTGCATCTTCTAGTCTTCATAATTTGGTGGGATCATCCCCCAATTCTGTAATCTTCGGCGAAGAGGGCGCAATAGGTATTGCACGACTCAAATGAATAACTTATTGTATGTCTTTGAGGTATTTCTCGATTCATTCATACAACATATCCTACTTCTCTCCATGTATCTTCAAGATATCATCTGAAGCGTCCTCCATGGATGTGATGATTAGACCAACATCGTCCTCTATGAGAACATTCTTCGATTGAGGCTTATTGGCATGGGTCTTATTTCTTACTGAGGGTTTCTGCGAAGAAACCTTCCTTTTCTTCAATGTTTTGACCTTGGTAGGGGGATCCTTTGGCAATATAACTTTGCCTTTGTCTTTTTTTCTCCTTCTTCCCCTCCTTCTTCTTGATTCACTTTGCCTCCTCCTCCTCCCATGAGCGAGTCAGGCCTACTTTCCTTTGAGGTGCTATCCTCCTCATCAGTTTTTATGTTATGCACTTCCTCATTTTTCTTATTTTTCTTCATGTTGCTCTGCCCGACATGCTTGACCTGGGTGACCAAGGGGCTTCCAATGATGTTGGGGTCAGAGAGTTCTGCATCTTCCACCGGTACAAGGAACTCTGCTAGCCATTATTTGGTGATCTCCTCCATGTCTTCGTCAGTAAGCTTATAATAGGACTGTAGCTCCTCCTTACTTTCATCCCTGCACGCAATGATATAGATAAAGTGTCGATATGTGCGGAAATTCACTAGTGGTCTGTACTGGTGCAATGTGTTCGGGGTCATGTGTGGAAATTCCTCTATAATGTGCTTTAGCTATTGGTAGTAGGCATTGAAGACAATGCTCGACTGCCACTGCTTCGACATATCATTTGTATACCACAAGGTGGATAACCTTGCGGCCAATGACTCCGATGGCTCAACTTCTAAAATTGTTTCTCCTTCCGGCATTTGCCAAGCGAAAAATGCGATCAGTACTAGTAACCAACTGAAATGGAATTTGTAGCCCTGATCTTGCGCTTCACGACAATCTCTCTTGAGCTCGTTGATGAGGTAACTCACCCAGTTCATTTGCATTCCTTCTATGCACTTCCCTTCGAGGTCTACTATGAATCTAGTGACCTGTGTCAAACAGTTCTTTCTGACAAGCTTTCCAGCTATAAGATGACAAGCTAGGTGCACTGTGCCATCCTAGATGGAGGCTACCTTGTAGCCTTGCTTTCCCTTTTCTACATTACCATAAACCTCCTTTATGTGTTGTGCCAGGGAGTGATCTGAAGCCTTCCCTTGGTAGAACTGCTGAGGGTCCGGTCCCTGCATGCTCAGTCCTATGATCAGGTGGATCGGTGCTGGATCTACAGTGACGCGCTTGTCGAGCCATATATATCCTCTATGATAGCACGACAGGAGGAGTTTAACGCAAGTGTTAACCTCCTGATGTCAGCCAAAGTGAGGGATCTTCATTACATTTAGGATCGTGGACCGCGCAAGCTCCTTTATCCATGGYTGGGAGACTATGTGCGACTTCTTCCTAGTCATCTTAATCAAATAACTATGTGGTGCAAGAAACGCATAGTTCTTCCTATCTCTGAGGTTAAATTCGTTGTTCTTCAAAGCTGGGATGTGTCCTAACTGGGGTCCAACTACGCGTATCCCCTTCAGGATGTACACAGTGATCAATGTGTACTCAAAGTCACGTGGGATACTATCATGGTTACCACACCAACCAAAGGAGGTATGTACCCTGGAAAGACCAATGGGATCTGGTTCACATTAGCCAGATCATCACGGTGCTTTCTTCGCTTCTCAGTCGTACGAATAGAATGATTTCCAGTCGAGGGGGATGATTTCAATCCTCCAGTCGACGATGCCTGTATTCCTATGGACATAACTCTCTCAACCATGAGTTCCACGAGAATATCCTCCACAAACTTCTCTAACATGATAGCTTCGCCCGACATTCACACTTGTAACCAAATATATCAGGTAGGAAAACATACAAGCGAGGTGATCAAATGGATGGCGAGGTATAGAAATCAAAGCGTGATATACAATTGATTCTCTGTTAGCTCGGATAATCACGAATGGCAAAAAGTGGTCTCGACGCAGCGTCCGATGGGTTAAATAAGCAAGCATCGTAACAGATTCCTCCAACGGGCAAGAATGCATCAATCAATGCAAATCAGTCCATTATGGCATGGTCTGAATGGTCCAATGGCGGTCTTTCCATCAATAACTGCATTTCTATCCATTCTATAGCGTCATTCTAACGGTCGAGGCGCCTCCAACAGTCATATTTCTTCGTCATGGCAAAGTTCCATTCTGCGTGGTCCTGCTATTCCGGTGAGGTTCAACTTCTGTATATCTTCCTCTTGCGAAGTCTTTTCTGGAGCCTCCTATAGTTTTTCTAACTTGGCTTTCTTCTTACTGAGCTTCATTTCCTTCTTTCCTGTGATCCGAGTGTCTGGATTCCTCTTTCCATTCTTATTCTTATCTTCTCTTAGCGTAGTGACTTCGTGCTGCTAATGTGCTCTCAAAGGGTTCAAAGGTAATACCTCTTTTCTTACTAGGTCCTAGGTGGACATACTTTCTTCTTTCATGGGCGGGTTCTTCAAGTCTTCTTGTGTTCTTTCAACTTCGACAACTAGTTCTCTTGCCCTCTATTGCTTTGACTTATCCTCTTGTTCTTCTATTAATCGCTCTATTCTTTGAGCTATGAGATCCCTTAGTTCTTTATTTTTCTTTTCTGTAGCTTCCTCCTCTACTTTCCTTCTGATCTAATCCTTCTCAATCCAAGTCTTTCCTAACAAAAGTGGAAAAGGGGCAATGTCCTCAATAAACCTAATGACTTCAAACTCTTCTTCAATTGATGTTTCATGAGCAATCATAGGTACATTAGTAACTCTTCCACATAGGGTTATCGTATTTCCTTTAAACAAGCCTATCCTTCCCAAGGAAGGTATCATAGAAAGCTTCCCCAAAAATTCCCAAGTGCTTTATGGCATGATATTCACGTGTGTTTCTTCATCCAATACATAGTCTATGTCAAAGTTTTCTATTCTTGTAACTATGCGTTGTTTTTATTTCAATATCTCTGGTAAATTGATGTCTCTGTGATCATTCATTACTTCTTTTAACTGTATTAACATAGTCTCTGACTCTTTTTCTGTATGATTTTTTAATATATACTTAGTCTCTTGACCTTCTTTATAGTTTTCTTGTCTCATCTTCATCTTTTCAACTTTGGCAATCATTCTTGGGCAATCCTCAACTTCATGACCAACAATTTTACAACAAAGACAAATAGGACCTGTACTAGGGAATTCCTTAGCAAGATGTCCTTATCTTCTGCAATTATAACACAACGTTAATCCTCTATTTCTTTTAAATGATCCCCAACCTTTTCTGTACTGCGCACTGCGATCACAGTGTTGGACCTGCAATCTGCAAAAATTCTTTCTAGGTTCCTGCATCCACTTATTAGTCCAAAACTTCTTTCTATGCATAGGAATAACATATCTTTCTTTATTTCTATCAAATTTATTCAGATCAAATCTTTCTTCTAATTGTTCCCTAGCTTTCAGACTAGGACAAAATCTATCAAACATATCTAGATTCATATTTTCGAAGTAAAAATTTCCACTTATCTTACCCTTACCAAAGCACAAAGATTTAAGATCTTACCTCTTTTCTTTAGATAAGGTTTCTTTCTTAGCACAGAGATTCACAAGTCAAGTAGAATAATTCTCACTACAACAGCACATCTATGCACAGAGATTTTTTTTTTCTTTTCTTCAGTTCCAAACAATCACATTTTCAGGTCCCGACAATAGAACCATTTGTTGGCATAAGGGTAGACCTAGGGTTCAACGCTTCAACATCGCACCAACAAAACCCTAACTACCAGCCCTTTTGGCAACACCTACGAAGTAGATGAAGTATCACCCGAGGTAGAGGCAGGGGGGGTTGCAAGACTCAGGTGTCTACAACCAAGCTAGGGCATAGATATGTGATTACAACACTTAGCATAGAACTTAGACAACAATATGCATTAGTTTTTGTCTCTCATTCACATCGCAGAGTAAACCCTTATTACAGAACAACACAGTAACAATAAAGATCAATCACTTCCAATCACTTAGCACATAACATATCTTAGATATAGCATTCAATCACCTTTAATACCACTAAGCACTAAAAAATAACATCAGATCCATTCATCATACATTATAACAACAACACTAAGAAAATAAACAACATAAATCATGAATCACATCGCACAAAGCACATCAAGACACAAGATATACGTGGTTCACCCTAGTGTGGGGCTACGTCCACCAACTTATTCTCTTCTTCTTTATAGTAGTCAATCTTCTTACATTCGTTTTCTCCTGTGCACAAAGCCACAACAATAAACTCTGTAGAGGACATGAGATCTGCGTGCTGGGCGCCAGATCCTCCTTCCCAAAATCAGGTCAAGGCATAAAGCCAACTCCTAGGTAGCACGAAGCCTTACTTTATGTAGTCTATCTGCACAAAGAAACTTACAACCTCTTGCACTAAGCCAACATTAGCACTTACAACATATTGTGCACATAGCCAACCACTAGGCTTATTACATCGCTTAGCTACTTATTTATATATTTACAAAGAGGCCTAATCATGGGTAAACCCATGGGCTGACATCCCCTAATCCATTACATAAACCCTAGTAAACCCTTTTCTCGGTCCACAAACCCACAAAAAAAGAGATATCCCATGATCTTAGCTCTGCCTAGGCACTCCATCTTCGACCAGCCTGTCGAAGTCCCAAAAGTGGTCAAACACGACCAATGTTTCCTCAAAACTTGGTTGAGGGACAACAACTAACTAAGGTCAATGGGGCTGGGTTAAAGGGGATTAAACCCAAAAAGGAATATTTTATTAATATTTCTTAAAAGGTGTAAAGTAAGGATATATTATTATATCCTAATTCCCGGGGAGGGGACAAGTGGATGAAGAAAGTTCTCAAGTTGATAGGTGTCAAGTTGGGAAGATGCATTCAAATAGTTTGGACTTATCCCATTCTGGTATCTTTCCATGATCCATCATTGGATCTTCATGATATGTGATGTGGAGTCAATTTTTCTATCATAGATCTGAACTGTGAGCTACAACTAACTTTGAATCTCATTAAACCCGATGGTTATTGTGACTAGTGGATTGATTACTATCGTAGATACCTGCGTATGGCTTAGCTTGTAAAGTTAGAATGAAGAGGCGAGTTGTAAGGCCCGTGGGAATTTGGACTGAAGAGGTTGGTTTTCAGGCTTGTGGGACTTTGCATTCTCTCCAGGTGAGAGAATTGTTGGGAATTATTTCTCAGGGTGCCAAAATGCAGCAGACAAGGCTCTGAGACTTCCTGTCTGGACTATTGCTGAAGCCCTAGAAGGGAAGTGGGGCAGTCGAAGGACTGTTGAGTAGAGAAGGGGCACACTTCTTGCAATGTAACGTGCATGTGGGGAATGAGAGATTGTATGATGTCAGTGTGAATTGGAATCTATGACAAACATTCCTATAATGGATTCACCTATGACTGAGTTACCTATGATCGAGTTCCTTTTGATTGAGAAACTTTAGCTTGGATGGGAACCCTTACCCAAGTGCATTTTATCCCTAGCTCGGGGGTGACCTGTTGTTGAGATTATGAACAATGCAGTCTAAGGCTGGGAGGAACGTGGAAGGTCTTGCCACAGTTGGTGTGTTTTATTCAAAGATAAGTACCAATTGTGTGTTATATTATAATTGCAGTAGTAATTATGCAATTTTTGTCATGGGTTTATGTTATTATGTTTCATGTATAATTTTGTTTATGATTGTGTATAATTCTGTTATGAATTTGTATATAATTACATGTTGTTGAATGTATGTTTATTTTTAATTTAGTGATAGAGTTGTGCTAGAGAAATTTCGATGGAATTATTGGTAAATTGGTATCAAAGAAGAGTTTGGTAGCATGGGTATGCTACAGATGGTATCAGAGGTGATGATAAGAGATAATTGATGTTCGAGTGAAGTGACACGACCTGGGTGGCCGAGTGCATTACAAATTGGTATGAAAGCAAGAACAATTTTAGTGGCATTTCCCAGTGAGTGGTTGGGGGTGTTACAAATTGGTATTAGAGCCTAATTTTCAACATTGATCTTGGATGTGGGAGTTAACATCATGTTTGTTGGATTACTGAGAGGGGGGGTGAATCAGTAATAGAGAAATTTAATCCTTTTTAACCATATAATCCAAGTGCTATATCAATGAATCATTATCATCCAATAACTGTAGAGTAAATAAAAAATGAACAAACACACACATGTACAGTACACTAGTGTTTTACGTGGAAACCCAAATCGAGAGAAAAACACAGAATGATTTTTCTTATATGTCTTGAAGAATTACATTCATTGGAAGCACCAACTTCCTTTGTTTTCCAGCTACAACTGTAAGGAGGCTCCAACCCCCTATTTTCTCAGGATACAACCTGAGGGAAGCTCCAACTCCCCAATTCTCTGGCTACAACGAGAAGGAGGCTACAACCCCCTATGTTCTTCGGCTACAACCGGAAGGTGGCTACAACCACCTGTCCTTGCCCCATCCAATCACCCTAAAGTAGAAGTAGAATGATGGAACCACTATCACACTATCAATGTGAGATATACCGCTGTAAACATGTACCAATAAATATGAACCATGCATCAACTTGTACCTCAACCTGTAATCAACCTGTACCATAAACAAGTGCATCAACCATGCACCAACCTATAATCAATCTGTACCATAAACAAGTGCATCCATCCATGTAACAAGTATGTACCAATCATGTGTCAACTACTCATCAACTATGACTCATCAATATGTACCAACATCATCAACTATACACCTCATGTATGTTCCAACTCATCAACTACTTGTCTCAACCATGTACTCAACATGTACCTCAACCAAAATCCCCCATCAATTTCATCATCCAAATATGATTTGTAGCTTTGTAATAGACCTACTGTATATGATCACATTCCTGCAAACCTTCCTTAACTTTAACAACAAGAGACTAACATTTTCATCAAACTTTTCTTTAGTCTCACATGCCTAGTTTTGGATTAGTCAACAACCCTAACTTGAAGTAATCATAACTTTTTACTTGTAATGTATAAAGATTTAAAAATGATACACAATGTTCTTTAGTGTGTTTTATGAAATTCCTCCAAGTTTCACTACTTGGAACCTCTTAGAAAAGGATTTATAGCAAAAATGACATACCTTACTGAATTTTGGCTTATTCTAGAGAGCGACCTTGTAGATCATTCCCTACACTGAATATTTGTTGAAATGATCTAAAATGGTTATAGAGCATACTAAATACTATACCCTAAGTAACACATTTTGTTTCACTTAATTTGGATTTGTTATGAAGAAGTTATGACGTTTTTACCCGAAACACATGTTTTTGACTAGTTTCAGGACTAGCCACAAACCCTATTTTCCACGGAGTGTAACTCTCAAAATACAATGAACCACAACCTGAATGTTTTACCACAGATACTTGGATATTTTTTATCAATGGAATATCAATTTCATGATCTAAATCATTATATAAAAAAAGTTATAGCGAAAATGGTGAGATGACCTATAAATAACATACCTTAGAAACCACCATCAAAAGAATTTATCCTTCCTTGCATTTCGGCCTTCTTTTCTTCACTTTCCTCATAATTTCAGCTTATATATCCTTTGGTTACCTCAGAGACCTATAGGTATTCAATATTCTCAAGTGTTATTAAAATGAGAGAGCCTTGCCTCTTATTTATACTCTCCAAGTAGCTTCCTTAAAAACATCTTCTAGGTCACTTGGCCCCACTTTCCTTATTTTAGAGTTAACCCACTTCTAATTTCTCCATTAAATTTATTATTGAAACAATTTATTTTTTATTCACTTTGAGTTATAATACACTTATTACTTCACTTTATTATTTACCTTTTAAAATCTCTTAAACCACTTTGACTACTTTGACCTTTTGGGGATTCTAGATGACATTTGAGGGTCCTCCAACTTCGTAAGGCCATAACTCCCAAACCCCGAGGAGTTATGTGACGTTCCACATACCACCAGAAATGAAATTACATGTACTATCCATATAGAATAGTATTATCTGAAAGTATATCATAACTCATATCGTTATCCATCAAACAAACTTGGGTCCATTACCCAAACCTGGGGTCTCCAACTTCTCATGGCCATAACTCTCTAACCGTGAGGAGTTATGTGACATTCCACATACCACCAGAAATGGAATGACAAGCACTATCCATATAGGATAGTTCACTTGAAAAATTCATTGTCCTTATTCTCATTATTTCATAATTAAGCATGGGTTCTCTTACTCCGCAAAGCATCTTCCTGTGAGGGCTTTCACCATAAGGGGACCACTTTGGAGTTCATCCATCTTTACTTATTATCAACCATGACAAGACAATAATGATTCATATTTACATCAAACAAAATTGGGTGCATTACCCAAACCTTTGTGCCGCGGGGCTTTCTTCAAGGGTTGACATCAATGACAACCAACCTTAATCAACAATCTCCCCCTTTGGCATTGATGGAAACACTCTGATGCAATACTGAAATCATATCACTCATGCTCCCCCTGGAACCATGCCTTTGTCCTCTTTATCTGATAAATTTTCCTCTGTCCTCTACATTTGATAAATCTGCTCCCCCTGGAACCATGCCTCTGTCCTATGCATCTGATAAATCTCTCCACCTTTGTCATCAATGGAAAATGTACTTTTCCATTCGGGGCTGCTCCCTGTGACTGAACTGTCCTCTTATGGTGCTTCCTCATGTACATCTAAGACATATAAGATAAGCATGAAGATAAGCATTCAAAAAACATTCATTTTGGAGCAGAAATAACTCCAAGTTTTTGGAGAAGAAATTCAAAGGCTTTCCATGGAAGTGGTTTTGTAAAGATGTTTGCCACTTGTTCTTTAGTGCCCACGTACTCAACTCTAATGTTCTTTTCTGCAACCTGTTCCCGTAGAAAGTGATACTTGATTGGAATGTGCTTTGTCTTGGTGTGCATCACCGGATTTTTTGAGATACTGATGGCACTTGTATTATCACAATATATTGGAATGGGCTCATCATACTCAACCTGTATATCTATCAAAGTTTGTTTCATCCAAAGAACCTGTGTACAACATGTTGTTGCTACNAGAAAGTGATACTTGATTGGAATGTGCTTTGTCTTGGTGTGCATCACCGGATTTTTTGAGATACTGATGGCACTTGTATTATCACAATATATTGGAATGGGCTCATCATACTCAACCTGTATATCTATCAAAGTTTGTTTCATCCAAAGAACCTGTGTACAACATGTTGTTGCTGCAATATACTCTGCCTCGACTATAGATAGAGATATTGATGATTGTTTCTTGCTTAGCCATGATACCAAACACTTACCTAAGTAGAAAGCTACTCCACTAGTGCTTCGTCAGTCATCAATACAACCTACTTAATATTCATTTATGTAGGCAATAAGTTATAGATATTTTCCTTTTGGATACCATAATCCAAACTCTTATGTTCCTTTGAGATATCTGAAAATCCTCTTTGCTGCTAATACATGTGATTCCTTTGGTGCTGCTTGAAATCGTGCCACATGTCCAACTGCTTGCATTACATCTGGTTTGGATGTTGTCACATATAGTAGGCTGCCAATCATTGACCTGTATTGCCTCTGATCAGTAGACTTTGAATCATCATCTTTTCTCAACTTACAACTAGTTTAAAATCTTCCATTCCGAACCTCTTTATCATTTCTCTGATATACTTGGTTTGAGAAATAAAAATTCCTTGGTTGCTTTGACGTATCTGAAGTCCCAGAAAGAAGGATAGTTCTCCAAGTAACAACATTTCAAATTCATTCTACATGTATTTTGCAAATTTATGGCTTAACCTGTCATCATCACTACCAAAAATAATATCAACATAAACATCAATTAATAAAATATTACCTTGACTTACCTTGATGTAGAGGTTGCTATATGCACTTCCTTTTCTAAATCCTGCCTGTTGCAGATACTTATCCAGTCTGGAGTACCATGCTCTAGAATCTTGTTTTATACCATACAAGGCCTTCTTTAATTTACATACATAGTCTGTGTTCTCTAACAACTGAAATCCTTTTGGTTGTTCAATGTAGACTTCTTCTTCAAGTTCCCTCTTCAGAAAAGCTGATTTTACGTCCATATGATATACTTTAACATTTTTGGAGCATGCATAAGCTAAAAGTAAACAGATTTCTTCCATTTTGGCAACTGGCGCAAATGTCTCTTCAAAGTCAATTCTTTGAATCTGTGCATATCCTTTACATACCAATCTAGCTTTGTTCCTTGTAACATGTCCGTCTTCATTTAATTTATTCCTAAAAACTCATTTTGTGCTAATCACATTCTTATTCTTTGGTCTTGGAACCAATTCTTCATTTTTCTCTATTTGATCCAATTCTTCATCCATGGCCTTATTCCGAAATTCATCCTTGCTGGCTTCTTCAAAACAATTTGGTTCAATTGTAGATAAGAGTGCTAGGTGTGTTTGTTCTAGTGAACAGATTTTTCTTCTAGTCTCAACTCCTTCATCTTTGTTTCCAATAATATAATCTAAAGGATGTTTCTTCTGTACTCGTTTTCTAGGTGTCTTTGGAGATACTTGTTGAACTTTCTCTTCTGACTCTGTCTGATTCTCTTCATCTTCATCTTCCTATTCTACTTCTTTTTCATCTTCGGCTTCTTCTTCGGAAGGCTATCCCATTGATTCATTTTCTTCTACCTGTTTCATTAATTGTTACATTGATTCTTTCCACAATTTTGTTCAACCTCAGATTTTAACACTTGTATGCTTTCCTTGTACTTGAGTAACCAACAAGTACTCCTTTGTCCACACCAGTGTCAAACTTTCCCATTCTACCATCTTCTCTTTTGATGTAGCATTTGCTTCCAAAAACTATGAAGTGCTTTACATTTGTTGGTCTTTCTTTCCATAGCTCGTAGGGAGTTTTGTCAGTGTTTTTTCTGAGCATTACTCTATTTTGAATGTGAATTGTTGTATGCACTACCTGTTTCCAAAAAATATCTGTCAATTTGTAATCCATTAGCATTGTTTGAGCCATTTCGTGTGTAATTATCATCCATTATGATAACGTTCCTTTGTCTCTAAACCATTCTCTGAACCAATCTATGAATCCATGCTCTCGTCCACTATCATATATCTATCCAAACATACTAAGTGTTCTTATAGATCCATCTCTATCCATACTGTCCAAGACTCTACTTGCGCAACTGTCCATAATGCTAACCCATTTATCATTATACTATCAAACTGTACTTCTGCTAACTGATTTCTCTGAATCTGTCTTCTCAAACTCTGCAAGCTGCTCGAAGGATGGTTCTTTGATCTATCACAGCTATTGCATAGAATCCCCTTGTCTAATATTCATATTACTTGGGAGTCTCTAAGCTGGATGGCTCAGAACAATTCCTGCTCTGATGTGTATTCATCATCATCTTCATTGGTAGATTCATCATCATCTTCATGGGTAGATTCATTATCTCTCTAAGATCTGACTTCTTTCTTTCTGTCTGTGGATTTATCTTTCATTGCAATGCATGAAAGTACAATCTTTTGAACCTGTTCCTTATTTACTTTCCCTTCATTTATTTCAGTTATTTTCCAAACCTTTCTGTATCTTACATGTTTCTTTTTCTCTGTAGAATTTTCTTCATCTAGTTTTATTTCCAATCTTGTGATATCTGGTACCTGGTCTTTGTTCACCTATTCTTCTTGTTTTCTTATTCATACTTTCTTATATCTGATATCAGTATTCTCTTTCATGGAAGTATCGATCATGCTTCTACAATCATTGGCTATGTGTCCATAGTTATGACATTTGTAACACTCAATGTTACGTGCGACCACATAGGCACTTCTTGCTTGAACATTTCTTTTATAATCCTTGCAATCTGCAACCTTATGTCCAAAGTTAGTACAATAAAAACAATGACCATAAATAAATTTGCATACCTAGGAGTGAATGATCTTCTTTGTGGTGTAGTCCTTCTGAATTTTTGTCTTGACTGATCATGATCATGATTGAATCTTCTTTGTGTCTTGAACATGGATGGTCCCCTTGAAGATGTATCTTTAATAGTTTTCTTAGATTCTGGTTGACCATGATTCCTTCCTTTGAGTACTTCTGCATAACTCTTTCTATTTTCTTCATTCTTCTTTTCTAGCAACCTAGAGTGCTTATCTTCATTCTCTATAACTGATGTGGATGTTTCTGTCTCTTCAACATTCGTGTTGAGCTTGGCGATTTTACTTCTCAATATGACAACTTCTTCTTTAATATTCTCAACCTCTTCTTATTTCTTCATTATCTGAGACTTCATGACTTCTTCTGTTCTTTTGACTTCTTCAAGCTGAATTTTTAATGTGATTATTTCTTCTGCAAGTCCTTTCTCTTCTTGAACAAACTCTGCCTCAAGCTAGTTTAGATCGTTAGTTCTTTCCTTAAGATGACTTGTCAATATCTTCTCTCTCGTTTCTGCTTCTTCCTTATGTGCTGCTATGTTGGTTTCCAAACACTGCTTTTGATATTGAATATTTTCTTCGATCTTTCTGGCTTCTTCTAGCTGAGCTCTTAAGTTCACGATGACCTGTTGGGCTTCTTCAAAAATGTGAACACTTTCCTTTTTTTTCGTCAATTCTTTCTTGAGTGAATTGTTTTCTTCTCTTAGTTCATCTAAAGAACTAATCAATTCTTCTTCATAATTGTCTTCCTTTTCAATTATTTTTCCTGTCTCATTTCCTTCATGGCATTCTATTTCAAGATGTTTGTGTTTTTTACAATTAACGCAAAACAACATGCATATGGTGATTATGTACTCTTCATCTTCTGAATCTTCTTGACATGGTGAACATAATTCTTCTTGATTTGTATCTGCATCTTCTTTGACATTTTCTAGATCTGTGATGGGTGAAGAATCTATGTCATGTAACTTATCCCAAAGTTCTTTTGCTGATGAACATTTACCAACCTTTTCTCTTACCGGATTAGGTAATCCTTCCCAGATGAAATCCATTGCTATTTTGTTATTTTTCCTCAATTCCTTCTTGGCTGCAGTGTTTTCCCTTTTTGAACTATCATATCCTATAACAACTGATAGCCAAATATAATGTCCCTGTGCATGTAAAAATACTTTCGTCCTTATGCTCCACATCTCATACTTAAAACCATTCTAACCATTAAACATTGTACTCCATTCTCAAAATAATCCATGATCTCCTTCCAGTGGTTAAACTGTTTCCTTAAGGAACCGGCTCTGATACCAATTGTTGGATTACTAAGAGGGGGGGGTGAATCAGTAATAGAACAATTTAATCCTTTTTAACCATATAATCCAAGTGTTATATCAATGAAGCATTATCATCCAATAAATCAAGAGTAAATAAGAAATGAACAAATGAACAAACACACACATACATAGTACACCCGTGTTTTATGTGGAAACCCAAATCGGGAGAAAACCACGGAATGCTTTTTCTTATATGTCTTGAAGAATTACATTCATTGGAAGCACCAACTTCCTTTGTTTTCCAGCTGCAATTGTAAGGAGGCTCCAACCCCCTAGTTTTTTAGGCTACAACCTGAGGGAAGCTCCAACTCCCCAATTCTCTGGCTACAACCAGAAGGAGGCTACAACCCCCTATGTTCTATGGCTACAACTGGAAGGTGGCTACAACCACCTGTCCTTGCCCCGTCCAATTTCCCTGAAGTAGAAGTAGAATGATGGAACCACTGTCACACTATCACTGTGAGATATACCACTATAAACCTGTACCAAAAAATCTGAACCATGCATCAACCATGCATCAACCTTTACCTCAACCTGTACCATAAACAAGTGCATCAACCATGCACCAACCTGTACCAAACAACCTGTAATCAACCTGTACCATAAACAAGTGCATCCAACCATGTACCAAGTATGTACCAATCATATGTCAACTACTCATCAACTATGAATCATCAATATGTACCAACATCATCAACTATACACCTCATGTATGTGCCAACTCATCAACTACTTGTCTCAACCATGTACTCAACATGTACCTCAACCAAAATCCCTCATCAATTTTATCATCCAAATATGATTTGTAGCTCTGTAATAGACATATTGTATATGATCACATTCCTGCAAACCTTCCTTAACTTTAACAACAAGAGACTAACATTTTCATCAAACTTTTCTTTAGTTTCACATGCCTAGTTTTGGATTAGTCAACAACCCTAACTTGAAGTAATCATAACTTTGTACATGTAATGTATAAATATCTGAAACTTATACACAATGTTCTTCAGTGTGTTTTATGTAATTCCTCCAAGTTTCACTACTTGGAACCTCTCAAAAAAGGATTTATAGCAAAAATGGCATACCTTGCTGAATTCTGGCTTATTCTAGAGAACGACCTTGTAGAGCATTCCCCTCATTGAATATTTGTTGAAATGATCTGAAATGGTTACAAAGCATACTAATGAATGTACCCTAACCAACACATTTTTTTTCACTTAATTTGGATCTATTATGAAGATGTTATGACGTTTTTACCCGAAACACATGTTTTTGACTAGTTTCATGACTAGCCACAAACCCTATTTTCCACGGAGTGTAACTCCCAAAATACAATGACCCATAAGATAAATTTCTTACCATATATACTGGGATATGTTTTCTCAATGGAATATCAATTTCATGATTTGAATCATTATAAAAAAAAAAGTTATAGCAAAAATGGTGAGATGACCTGTAAATAACATACCTTAGAAAGCACCATCAAAAGAATTTATCCTTCCTCACATTTCGGCTTTCTTTTCTTCACTTTACTCAGAATTTCGGATTAGATATCCTTTGGTTACCTCAGACACCTATAGTTATTATTCTCAAGTGTGATTAAAATGAGAGAGCCTTGCCTCTTATTTATACTATCCAAGTAGCTTCCTTAAAAACATCTTCTAGGTCACTTGGCCCCACTTTCCTTATTTTAGGGTTAACCCACTTCTAATTTCTCCATTAAATTTATTTTGTATTCACTTTGAGTTATAATACACTCATTACTTCGCTTTATTATTTACCTTTTAAAATCTCTTAAACCACTTTGACTACTTTGACCTTTTGGGGCTTCTAGATGACATATGAGGGTCCTCCAACTACGTAAGGCCATTGTAAGTTTTAAACCTGTGAAGTAAAGCAATGCATATAGATTCTTAATCAAAACAAAATTTAATCAATGGCTCATTCACATAGTACACAGAGATTTATACCGGAAACCCTCAACTGGGAAAACCTTTCTTATATTCATTATATCGAATTTCACCATTCACTATACAATATATACAATTTTTTTAGGTATTCCATAGATACCAAAACCCTAATCCCTAAAATTGGGATTATTTTTAGTAAATCGCTAAAAATAGAAAAAACCGCCCAAAAACAAATTTCGGGGCGTTGCCCTGAACCTTGTCGGCCCCGGGCTACACCTGGTGCCGACCGCTGTGCATAACCAGGGGGGGCATACCTGCCCCCCCTAGGACCCCCCTAGGAAATCACCTGGCGCACACGACACAAACAAAGCACTACTATGAGGGATCGTCAGATGCAGTTGTCGAATCTAACGCGCCCACACACACACATGCAAAGAATATAACACATACCCAACAACCATAACTCTCAAACCATGAGAAGTTATGTGACGTTCCACATACCACCAGAAATGAAATGGCATGTACTATCCATATAGAATAGTATTATCTGAAAGTATATCATAACCCATACCTTTATCCATCAAACAAACTTGAGTCCATTACCCAAACCTGGGGTCTCCAACTTCTCATGGCCATAACTCTCTAACCATGAGGAGTTATGTGATGTTCCACATACCACCGGAAATGGAATGACAAGAAATATCCATCTAGGATAGTTTAGCTGACAAATTCATTGTCCTTCTTCTCATTATTTCACAATTAATCATGGGTTCTCTTACTCTGCAAAACGTCTTCCCATGAGGGCTTTCACCATAAGGGGACCACTTTGGAGTTCATCCATCTTTACTTCTTATCAACCATGACAAGACAATAATGAGTCATATTTACATCAAACAATATTGGGTCCATTACCCAAACCTTTGTGCTTTGGGGCTTTCTTCAAGGGTTGACATCAATGACAACCAACCTTAATCAACAATGTCGAAACAGTTTTCGCAGAGAATTGAATTTGGGAGTGAATGCATTTCTAGTTACAATGCGTCTATGATGGAAACTTGAAGCAATTGAGAGGAATTGAGTAAAATCCCCATCTTATGTTGTTAAATTCATGAAGAATTTGGGGAATTTTGGTGAAGTGAAGAGATATTCCTTGTTTTAATTCTTTTTCAAGAAAATTTAGACATGAATTAGTTGAATTGGTTTACTGGAGTGAAATTTCATAATTTCATAATTGCAGAATGTTTATGGTGGAAATTCATTGAGAATCAGGAAAATCCCCAATTTCTACAGTGAAAATTATGAAAAAAATCAGTAAGTAAAGATGCACATAAGAGTAATATGTGCAGGTGTGTGAATTAAAAACTGAGTATTGCACTGTGTGGAGTCAGTGGTGTGGAGAAATGATGTTGTGCAGGTGTGCACATTGAATGTTTGGTGATGTGCAAAAGTTAAAGGGTGCACAAGATAGGTACACTAAGTTTGGACACTACGCTATGTATAACATGTGGCGTGTACAAAATATAGGTGTGTGATAAAGCGCGTTGAAGATCAACATTGCAAGATGTAATCTTGTGTCGCACGAGCAATAATGTGATGCACGAAGTGTGCATCTGAAGCATTGTTAGAATGTAATTTGAATCTATGGATGTGCGTGCATCATTGTACTGTTGGTGCACGACACAAAAGTCGTGCTCTATAAATAGTGGCATGCGAAAGAATAATAATTCACAGAAAGAGTATTGGGGCGCAGTATCAACCCACTTCACCTTGAAGTGGTGTGGTGTAGTGTTGGTAGTGAGCGCAGAATATTAATGCATGACACAAAGGTTGTACTTAACAGAGTATTGGCGTGCAAAAAGAAATGTATACACATTGGATAGTGGTGTGTGGTTAAGACGTGGCACATACTAATAATGGAGAAGTAGTGCATGTAAAGTAAATTGGGCAGTCAATCTTCCCAAGAAATCAGAAGAAAGAATTTTGAAGTTTTATGGAAACATAAATGTACATAATTTCATGTTTTTCTTAACTTTTTTAGCCTAAAACATTTTGTTGGTTGCACATTTTGCACAGTTAACAACAATATATTAGAACAAGATCAACAAAAGTTAGAATCATGGAATATGTGTAGGGAATTTAGAGCCATGAAGAAGAGATCAGAGGAATGTATGTTCATATGGGAAATGAAGGTACAAATTCAAATGGACATGGAGAAGGTAAGGAAGAAAGCATGAACTTGGTGGAAACCATAAAAAGTTTGAAAATGGATGTCTCGAGTCATAAAGCTGACAATGACATGCTTATGAAATCCAAGGAGCAACAGGAAAACTTTAACATCAAGTTGATGCAGAGCTTGGACAAAATTGAGAAAAAGATGGATAAGGAAATTGAGTCGAGCATATAAGGAAGTTATAAGTCTCATGATGAGAGGGGAAGAAAAATGCACAACAAAAGTGTTGGTAGACAACACCACCACTCTCAAAGGCATTCCACTAGGAGAGCACACAATAGTTCAAGTCCTATCAAGAAACCTAAGAATACTGGGGTGGATGAACTTCAAGAGGAAATGAACAAAATCAAGCCTCCTAATTTTGATAGTGAACACAAGAAAGATGAGGATGCAAAGACATGGCTATTGAATATGAGAAATCATTTTCAATTGCATAACTACTCTTCATGGGCAGAAGGTAGAATTGCTATTTATCATCTCAAGGGAAAAGCATCAATGTGGTGGGACCAATATGTGCATGTACAACATATTGATGAGAAGAAGGTGATTTGGAAAGAATTTAAGAGGTATTTTCAAAGGAAATACTTGACTAAGATATATTATGAGCAGAAAATGAAAGAGTTCTTTGAACTTAAGCTTGGGAGTATGACAATAGATGAGTATGAAAGATGGTTTTTAGAACTGTTGAAATATGTTTGCTTCATCAAAGATGAGCAAGTTAAGATTTAGACATATGTGATTGGGATGCCATCATTTATCAATGACATAATAAAATATGATGACCCCAAAACATTGGAGGAAACAATAAGAAGGGTTAAGTTCCTTTATGATCAACAAAAAAGGAAATAATATTACCAGAAAGCTTGGGAAGATAAGAAGAAAATAAATATGGAACAAAGGAAGAAGGAGACTAATCCACCATTCTTCAGAAATAACTATCAGGAACATCCAACTTTTAAATAATACAGAATGGCAGAGTCATTGGGGAAAAGGCCAAGAAAACCACCTATTCAATGTTGGGGTTGTAAAGGAGATCATATGTACAGAGATTTCCCTCACAGGAGTGAAAGAGTGAACACTGTTCACAGCATGCAGGAAGATGAAACAGAGGAGGACATGGGCATAAGTGTGCCTAAAATATATGAAGCCTTGGAAAACAAGCAAGTTGAGTTTCAATCACACATGATTGAAGTAGAAGGTAAGATCAATAATCAACCCATTTCTATTTTAATTTATTCAGGAGCTAGTCATAGTTATGTAGATCCTAATATGGTGGAAAGGTTTCATTTTCCAAGAAGCAAACTTGGAAAACATTAGATGGTGCATCTAGCTACAGGAGCTAAAAGAAATATTAATGAGATGGTCAAAGCATGTCCCATGAACATGAATGGACTGAACATGACCAATGTAGATCTGAATATAATACCTTTAGGTTCATTTGAATTCCTAATTGGTATGGATTGGTTAGACCAACATCATGTTGTCCTAGATTTTTATAAAAAAAATTTACTTTCTTGGATGAGGAAGGAAACTTAAGGACAATACAAGGAATTCCCAGAGCAGTGACTGCGATAGAAATTTCATCCTTGTAGCAAAATAAGAGTTACAAAAAAAGGTTGTCAAATATTTTCTGCACAGATGGAAGAGACACCTAAGGATAAGCTTCCTGATATTGAATACTGCACAGTCCTAAACTAGTTTGAAAATGTATTCAAGGGAATAACAGGATTTCCACCTATAAGAGATATTGACTTTTCCATCAATTTGATGCCTAGAGAAACTCCTGTATCTAAGACTCCTTATAGGATGAGTACACCTGAACTGAAGGAATTAAAAATTTATCTTGAAGAGATTTTGAAGAAGGGTTATATACACCCAAGTGTGTCACCTTGGGGTGCCCCAGTATTGTTTGTAAATAAAAAGGATAGAACTTTGAGAATTTGTATTGACTTCAGGCAGTTGAACAAGGTAACTGTGAAGAACAAGTACCCTTTGCCTAGAATAAATGACCTCTTTGATCGGTTGAAAGATGAAAAAATATTATCCAAGATTTATCTCAAGTCAAGATATCATTAGGTAAGAATTAAAGAAGAAGACATGAAAAAGACTACTTTCAAAACAAGTTACGACCATTATGAGTTCATAGTGGTTCAATTTGGGTTAACAAATACATGAGTTGTTTTCACGTGTCTCATGAATAGTGTATTCTAGAATTACTTGGATAAGTTTGACATTCTATTCTTGGATGATATTTTGATATATTCTAAATCTGAAGAAGAGCATGAGAAACAATTGAGAATGGTGTTATAGATATTAAAGGACCATCAATTGTATACCAATTTGAGAAAGTGCTCATTTCACTAGAAACAAATCCATTAATTGGGCCATATCATATCCAAGGAGGGGATAGAAGTAGATTCAGAAAATATAAAGGCCATTAAGGGATGGCCTACACCAAGGAATGTCTCGGAAGTGAGGTCATTCATGGGCCTTGAAGGTTACTACAGAAGATTCATTGAAGGGTTCTCAAAGATTGCACACCCAATTACTTCCTTACAGAATAAAGGTGTGAAGTTTGAGTGGACACAATATTGTGAAATAAGTTTCCAACACTTGAAGCATTTATTAACAAGTGCTCCATATTGTAAGATTGGTTGTTGTCATTGATGTCAACCCTAGACATGGGTTCTGGACTGCAAGATTGATGAAGGTATTTGGACATGAAGGAAAATGCACATGCAGATACAACACCCATGGATGGATAGTATACATCATGTTGTTTCTGATGGTATGTGGCACGTCATGTGGATCCTCATGGTTGAGGAATGAATTTTTGAAGATGACAAAGTGAATTGAAGAAGGAAGTACATGTAGGCCCTGAAGATAATTAAAGAAAAGAATTACAAAATAAGAAAGTGTCAGGTCGGCCCTAATGTTAAAAGGAAGTGAAATAAATGGTATAAATAAACATCATTATACATTCATTTGATACAAGCCGAATTTCAGAGTAAATAAGAAGAAAAGAAGGCCGGATTTCAAGGGAGGATGAAGTCTTTTGGTGATGTGTTCTAAGGTATGTTATTTTCAGGTCATCTTACCATTTTTTATATAACTTTTTTTCTAGAATGATTCAGATCATGAAATCGCTATGATATTGAGAAGACATATCAAGGTACCTCTGGTAAAAGGTTCATCTCTTGATTCGCTATAATTATGGAGATACACTCTGTGGAAGATAGGGTTTGTGACCAGTCCTGAAGCTAGTCAATAAACAGGTGCTCCGGGTAAAATAGTCATAACTTCTTCATCGAGAATACAAATGAAGTGGGATGAATTTCATTTTAAAGAGTAAGGAATGTAGTTTCTTTTGTACAAGTTTCATAATCGGATGTTAATTATTGAGCATGGATTATTTTGTGCAAGTTCACTCTCCTGAATAGACTAGAATTGAATAAAGTCTACCATTCTTTCTATAACTTTTTTTTGGGGAGGATTCAAGGAGTGAAAATTGGAGGAGTTTAAGAGAATACATTGAGTAATATTATCTATAGGATCAGAGTACTCCAAGAATTGAAGAATTGCAGAAATTGAAGAAGTCTCAGGAAGCATTATCAGGTTCTATGTGATGATTGGTTGATGGTGATGATTTATTGTAAAGTTTTTTTATCTCTCATGTATTCTTGGGTGGAAGGAGGGGGAAAGGATGGAGAGTTCAAATCTCTCTTGATATTGGAGGATTGTATCTTCCTCTTGGAGGTTTATACCTCCCTTTACATTTGGAAGCTGTAGCTACCTTTGGAAGTCATTACTTCCCTTGATCAATAACTATTGATTATTTCTCATATATTGTGCATGGTGTATTGTGGTGTATTGGTGTAACTCTTATACTATTGTTCATTTCTCATTGGATATAGTTGAATGGTTTAAGTATAATTTGAAAAAGGTTTTAAATTGTACTTGATACTGATTCACCCCCCTCTCAGTATCAACAATTGGTATCAGAGCAGGTTGCCTTCAGAATAGTTTAACCACTGGAAGGAAAATCCTGAGCAGAGATGGATGACCATGAACACATTTCAAATGGGATTCAAAAATTTGATGGAAGAAATTATGCATACTGGAGTGATAGAGTGAAAACTTACCTAACGGCTCTAGGAGTAGACATTTGGTACTCAGTTGTAAATGGCTATGTAATCCCAAATAATGCTCCAACCAATCCAAATGAGAAGAAGCTTATGAGTTGTAATTCAAAAGCCAGACATGTTATTCTAGTAGCATTGGCACCAACCATTGCTAGCAAAGTGATGGGATGCAGCACTGCTAAAGAGGTATGGGACAAACTCAAGAATATCTACGAAGGTGATCCAAAAGTTAAGCAGGTCAAGCTTCAATGACATAGAGTAGAATTTGAAAATTTGAAGATGAATGAAAAGGAAGATATTGCAACCTATCTTCTTAGAGTTGATGAAGTTGTTAATGCTATCATAGGATTAGGTGAAGATCTTGATGAATTGTTGGTTGTGCAAAAAGTGTTGAGATCACTTCTCTTGAAGTATGATGCTAAGGTCTCTGCCATTGAAGAAACTAGGGACTTGACCAAAATGAAAATGGATGAATTACATGGGACTCTTATGGCATATGAAATGAGAATAGGTACAGAAAGTGACCAGACAAACAATGAAGTAGCCTTTAAAGTCATAAAGAAGAAAAAAGACAAGGATAACGACCTTGATGAAGAAATAGAAAATTTCATAAGAAAGTTCCAGAAAGGAAGTGGAAGATACAAAGGTAAGTCTCCTCTCAAATGCTTTAATTGTGGTAGAATAGGACATATTGTTGAAAACTGTTACTATAGAAAGAAAAGTCTCAACAATAAAAGAGCTTCTACTCCAAGGATGATGACATCTCCTCAGATGAGAGTGATGAAGAAGATAATGATGGAGGAGAAGTCCTCTTCATAACCCAAGAAACCTAGGATGATGATCATAAGAATTCTAAAAAAGAAGAAATCATTTGTGAAGAAGATTCAGATGAAGAAACCAACCTTGATTCCTTTTGGGGATACAAAGACAATGCAGAGAGTGAACAAGAAGATGAGAATCTTGAAAAGTTGAACCATGTTGAAACTGAAAATAGCAAGCTTAGAAACACAAACATAATACTAAAAGGTGAATTGAGTAGTTGTGAAGAAGAGAATTACAAGCTTGAAAAGACCATTAATAGCTTGAAGGAACAATTAGAAGATTATGAGAAATTGAAAGCAGAATTGGATCACACAAAAGGGGAGCTACTATTGACAACAAAAAAGTTGAAGAAGTTCGAAAAAATCACTGAAACATTAGATGAGATCCTTAGCAGTCGAAGATCTCCAAACGACAAGACAGGACTAGGATACAATGACAGTTTGAAGACAACAAAACAAGAGAAGGAAGTTCAAAATGATGAAACCAACACTCCAGAACAAGTTGAACAACAAGATAGAAAACTATAATTCAGAAGGAATGAGACATCAAGAAGATCCTCTCCCATCAGGTATGAAACAAATCATTATGAAGGAAACTATAGAAGAATAGATCATAAACCCAGATGGACCACACCACAAATAAGATCACTTACACCCAGGTATCAAAATTTCTTTCTTGGACATTGTTATACTTGTGGAAATTTTGGACACAAGGCAATCAATTGTAGAATCAATGAAAGGAATAACTATGCAAGCTACATGGATGGTGAAAATAGTAGATATGAAAATGTTCGTAGACATTTCAACAGAAATTATAATTCATTTGACCCATTAATGGATCAAAATATTGTATGTTACAAGTGCAATAACCTTGGTTACAAAGCATGAGATTGCAGAGAGATGAAGGAAGATAATCATATGCCAAATGTCTCCATACCAACTACAGCATGGAAAAGGAAAGAAATTCCACACAATGAAAATTGTCGAATAGAATTAGTCGCTAAAGAATGTAAAGAAGAATATGAATGGTTCATAGACAGTGGGTGCTCATCTCATATGACCGAAGAACAAAGCAAATTTTTCAGCTTGAAGAAAAAGGGTGGAAATGTTTCATTTGGAGATGACTCATCTACCAAAATACTTTGAAAAGGAACTGTAAATCTTGGAAGTGAAAATGTAAAAGTAGGAAAAGTCCTATTGGTTGAAGATTTGAAGCATAATCTCCTCAGTGTCAGCAAAATATTTGATCAAGGATACACTCTTACGTTTGACTCCCGAAAATGTAAAATCAGAGAAAATAACTCAGGAAGATTGGTTGCAAATGAAACAAGAAGACCAAACAACATATACATCCTAGACATGAAGAAGAGAGAGAATATAGAAGCCACACAAAAGGATTCCAAGGAATAAAAAGCCCCAAAGACCAAAAATAAGGATGAAGTATTATTGAGTGCCACATGTTTAGGGGGAGCAACCCCAAAGAAGAAGGTTACCTTTTTCCATTAAACTTAGGGGGAGAATCCATACCCTTTGCCATTGATGTAAAAGGGGGAGAGAAATTGGGATCATTATGATAGGGGGAGCATGAGTGTTGCCATCAATGACAAAGGAGGAGATTGTTGGAAGATTGGTTGTTGTCATTGATGTCAACCCTAGTCATGGGTTCTGGACTGCAAGATTGATTAAGGTATTTGGACATGAAGGAAAATGCACATGCAGATACAACACCCATGGATGGATAGTATACATCATGTTGTTTTCGGTGGTATGTGTCACGTCACGTGGATCCTCATGGTTGAGGAGAAATGAATTTTTGAAGATGACAAAGTGAATTGAAGAAGGAAGTACATGTAAGCCCGGAAGATAATTAAAGAAAAGAATTACAAAATAAGAAAGTGTGAGGTTGGCCCTAATGTTAAAAGGAAGTGACATAAATGGTATAAATAAACATCATTATACATTCATTTGATACAAGTGGAATTTTAGAGGAAATAAGAAGAAAAGAAGGCCGGATTTCAAGGGAGGGTGAAGTCTTTTGGTGATGTGTTCTAAGGTATGTTATTTTCAGGTCATCTTACCATTTTTTCTATAACTTTTTTTTCTAGAACGATTCCGATGGTGAAATTGCTATGGTATTGAGAAGACATATCAAGGTACCTCTGGTAAAAATTTCAGCTCTTTATTTGCTATAATTATGGAGATACACTCTGTGGAAGATAGGGTTTGTGACCTGTCCTGAAGCTAGTCAATAAACAGGTGTTCCGGGTAAAATAGTCATAACTTCTTCATCGAGAATCCAAATGAAGTGGGACAAATTTTATTGGAAATAGTATAGACTGTAGTTTCTTGTGTGCAAGTTTCAGAATCGAATGTTAATTATTGAGTGCGGGGCATTCTGTGAACGTTCACTCTCCTGAATAGACCAGAATTGAATAAAGTCTACCATTCTTTATATAACCTCTTTTTGGGGAGGATTCAAGGAGTGAAAATTGGAGGAGTTTCAGAGAATACATTGAGTAATATTATCTATAGGATCAGAGTACTCCAATAATTGAAGAATTGCAGAAATTGAAGAAGTCTCGGGAAGCATTATCAGGTTCTATGTGATGATTGGTTGATGGTGATGATTTAATGTAAAGTTTTATTATCTCTCATATATTATTGGGTGGAAGGAAGGGGCAAGGATGGAG
>JASDQU010099710.1:422984-451041 GCA_032191745.1 Picea mariana | reverse complement strand
CAATAACTATTGATTATTTCTCATATATTGTGCATGGTGTATTGTGGTGTATTGGTGTAACTCTTATACTATTGTTCATTTCTCATTGGATATAGTTGAATGGTTTAAGTATAAGTTGAAAAAGGTTTTAAATTGTACTTGATACTGATTCACCCCCCTCTCAGTATCAACACTCCAATACTAATGATTGTTGATCCAAATGAATATTTCATTGTATGCACAAATGCATGTAATGAGGGACTTGGTGGATTCCTTAGTCAGAATGGGTATGTAGTGTGTTATGAATCTGTAACGGCCCCATCGTTATGACTACACGCGACGCAACACGAAGGAAATATATATATATATATATTTTAAGGAAGAAAGGCAATGACGACAACAGTTAAACCACACCAAATGACAATGAACACAACGCACACAGATCAAGCAATAGACAACCATGACTCAACACAAAAGAACATCGAGCCACTAGGTGAAACATGAAGAAATTAAGGATAGATAGAAATGACTACCCGCTCGACACAAACACGACAACACCTACAGGCTAAAGGAAAACATCCAAAATATCGACACAATGGCCTTAACGGCCAGTAAATGGAAACCTCTATGGCAATCAAAATCAAAACGCGTTAAGGCATTACAACCTAGCACCAACTTCAATTACAATGAATGAACGACCGCATCAAGAAGCTTAGACTCTGACCAGGCTATCAGTCACATATATCCATTAGGGCATGCAACGATCACCTCGTCAGGAATCGAGCCGTCCCAAGGTGATAGGCGTGACGGTAATCCTGGCGCAACATGGCCTATATAGAAAAACAACCCAAGATGGATCCAACGCGCTAGGAGACCAAACTGACTGTCAACACACAAGAAGACTATGCCCCAGGCACCCAATCGACAAGTCGACATGATGTAAGGGAAAACAGACTACTAAAACAATCGAACATCACAATAAATCCTTGGCGCAAAAATTCTTTTGCCAAGTACCTCAATTAAATGACGTGATTATCCATCAATGAAGTAATCTCTCGAGAATCCAGTTATTGCATTCCATGCAAACTTCTTCCCTCAAACAAGGTAAAAATAAATTGAACTTTAACTAAAAATAGTAAATCCTATCCAAGGCGATACACTTAGGACTTGAATCCATCTACATAACTCCATTTACCCATATGAAATGACTTTTAAAATGAAAACAAATTATCAATCAACACAACCCTTGAAATACAAACATACATGTAAATAAAATAACCCTTAATAAAAGTAACCAAGACCTTCAACACCGCATGAAGGACATATACACGTTGTATATAGTTAGTTAATTATGTAAAATCATAAGTTCCAATATGGAAAATTGATATGTAATTTAGTGTATTCTGCACCCCTTCTGTAGTTAATTAAATATGTAAAAAGTAGGCAGTTGCATGTAGCTTTTTTTTTACATTGAGAGGGAATTTCTAAAAACAAAAAAATAGGTAAACCGTTTAATGTTTTTTTGTTTATTTTAAAATTTCACCTCCAAATTCTCTGTACATTTAATTTGTTACAAAAATTTCTATCGAAAAATACAGACTTGAATATTACAGACGACGGACTCGGAAACCCCAATTGCATCATGAGCGCTATGTTGATGAGGTACATCCAGCCTTTTTAAGTCAAGGTGAAGGTACAACCTGTTAAATGTTAATGTAGGTTTTACTAAAAGTGGGATTGTTGTATCATTATCAATCTTGTTGAGGTGTAAAAAACAATAAGGATAAGAATGTGGTTTACTGGGGAAAAATCCAAATTATTTACTGACAACCATCGATATATTAGAAACACTACAGGCACAGTCAATTAAATGTTGTGTAAACGCTACTGCCATCTATTAAGAATCATAATTGGTATGTATATGATAACTCTGATGTAAATTAAATACCAATGTAATAACAATGTCATATAACAACTCAAATACAATCTGTCTATTCCATTCCATGAAAATATAGGCATATAATTCTAGGATGTCTAATAAAATGAAGGTTGTCTATAAAAGCGTAGACATTCAATTCCAATATAAAGATGTAGACATTCATTTCAATTACATTAAAACGCATCCATTCCAATCCATAAAAACGTAGGTGTATATAAATGTTGTCACCTACGATTCTAATGCTATCAATCGTTGTCCATTGCTAATAATAAATTCATTGTCTAATTAATGTTAAAAATGCAGGTGAACAATTACGAAATCGCTGGCATATTTAAAGAGATAACAATGACACTATCTATTACTAAGCGTATATTAAAGAAAATCAAAAACCCATATTAAAGAAACATATCGTTGTGCATATCTTAAAGACATCACCATAACACTACATATCATTGGGCATAAAACTATGCCTATCAATTCACTATGCCTGTCTTTTAACCAGAGACATCCATAACACTATATTAAAGAAGTAGCAGTATAAGGTAAATCACAATACCATTAATTTAACAAGAAAAAACAATGACAGTAACAATCACTCGATAAAGGCGAAATGGCAGACGCACAGTAAGCAAATTCAAAGCCATTTGCTAAACGAAAATCACAGTCAATTGGGTGATTTCACAATCAAACTTAAGTGAGGTATGAAGGGAAAACACTCACTATGTGCAGATATGATTAATCGATGTCTACGCCGATTAAAATCACAGTAAAAATTTGTTCTCAATATATAATGAAATCATGCAATTTCTCACTCAAATAAGTAGGTAAAATAAATACGATGCCTGAAGGTTCGATCGCAGTCTCCAATAGGAAAAGAAAATAAAAAAAAAGTGGCTGCCATACAATCGATTACTATCAATAAATAATTCCAAATCACAGTCACGATTAGTTTAAAAAAAACACTTTCATTCAAGTGGACAATACTAATATTTCTCCATTCAAGAGTTGGGAACTATCATGGAAATCACAGAGAATAAAATACCCTCTGAAACCGCAGAGGTGATATAAAAATGCAGAGGGTATTGAGTTGATCACAGAGAGAAAGATAAACAATACATACAGGTATTCAATTGCAAGAAGGTGAAAGACAATCAATCAACCAGGAACAATCAATAGTGGTAGACAACTGGGCAAAAACATCCTTCGCTCATCATCCATGCACAAAAAAGCAGGGCATTAGAATCTATAGGTCGTTATGCACCGAAGTGACAACTGTCGATTTAGATCCTGGATGACTTCTCAGGTGTGGAATGATGATCTAGGCATGAGGATGAAATATAAAGCACAATATCTTCATAATAATCAATAAAACAAAATAGTCATAGCAATCAGGGGTTAGGTTGCCAAGGAAATCAATTCAAACAATGAACATAAAGCTATGATGACTTTAAGTTCTAGATTAAAAACGCCGAGTAAAACACATTTCTTTACACAATAGAAATACAATAATGAAAATGTAAGAAAAATAGTAATCTACCATTCAAATAAATGCATGCATACCATAGCCCAAGGTGACAGCTCCGAGTCGTTGTCTCGTGCGTGCTCCATCCCGCTCCCACTTGCCGATCGATGTGACCTCCTAGCCAACGCTAGGGGTACTCTTCTTCTCCCTAAGAATCCCGAGCTACAAAGGGGCCATGCACACTACACCAAAGAACAACTAGCAACCATCTCACCCTGCAAGGTCGAGCTACCACTCGTTACCCGAGCTGGGTATCCCAACTCCCACAAGATAAGTCAGCCAAGAAAAAAATTCTGCAACATAACATTACGCATGAAATATGATCCCATACTCCTCATCCTCCATCCTTTTTATAGGTTTTCTAAGTGATTTCTTTCCCAAATTCCCATTTAATTTAATTTCCATTAATTTAATTCAGAAAAACCCTCCCTCGTACACATGTCACCCATCCCCCTAGTTGCACCAGAAATTAATTTCATTAATTATTTAATTATTCCTATTTCCCTCACCCACCGAAAGCATTTCTAAAATCGCTCCTTGGTGTCCCTATATTCCCTTACACATTTAAATGACTTACGCCCTTACTAAATTCCTAGTTGAGTTCAATTTTAGAAGGTTCTTAAGGCAAGATTCCTTACTATGTCAAACATTCAGTTTTTTCCTTACCCTTCCCCTTTTCTTTATGTTCCCCCTTTTCCTTTAAATTCCTATTTTTTTGTGTTTCCCTCTTTTCCCTTCTTAACTAAAACTCAAATTAGCAAGTGTAGAAAAATCACTTTTACCCCTTTTTCTTTTCAATTAATAAATTTTAATTAGCATAGGTAGAAAACAATCATTTATTTTTTATTTTTAAATTAAACCCCCAAAGTAGTTTGATTTTAATAAATTAATTGAATTTCTTACCCCCTTCTCATCACATGTTTAATTATGATGATTATTATTTTTTTTTTATCACAAGTATCACTTAGACCTAGATTTTAATTTCCCAGGCTGGGCGACATTTTTATTAGGGAAAATGGTTTTTTTTTTAATCTTACTTATCACGTCATTCATTTTAAGGCTGACTGGGTTTATTCACATACCCATTGAAATCACGACGTGCCCTTCAGGACGCACTAGGTGCTCCAAGGGTGCCACTCGCCTTTTTCTATTTTCCTTGCGCGATGTGCACTTCAAGATGCACTACGTGCTCCAAGGGTGCCACTCCCCTCTTGACTGACTTGGTAGACATCAAAATCCCCTGGAGTCAATAGTCCACCAGGTGATCTTATGGGAAACTAAGGGCCTCTACGGCATAAGGCCCCTGCCTTATTGCGCACCCCTTATAATCACCGTGAGCAACTTTCACAGTCTACCCTCACGACATCGTAGATATTCTCAAACTAGGTAATCGTTAACCTACAGTTCAAGCCATGGTAGGAGTGCTAGTAGGTTGTGGCAGGGTTGTTGTACACACCTCTCCGTCAACATCTCTGGTTGTCATGCATGACCCCTCTACTCCACATGTGAGTCTGGTCGGCAAGCTATCGTCAGCCTACATCATCAACAAATCATGTCAGCAAAATAATCAATCATCATAACATCTAATCAGATGTACACATGTCATATCTACAACAATCAACCCTAATAGTCCACTCCCTGACTCGATCCAGATTCCAAGGGGTTTCATCGATGCCTCTGCATCCTCGAGGCCCAAATTCCTGGATACTCAGGAGAACCCAATCAATAACACATGTCTATGTAAATACACAAAATAATATATAACCACATCCATAATGCCTCATAATCATAATCAAACGACCAATAGTATAATAATCTGGATCACCTGCAAGCAAGTGTTCTCAAAGAATAAGTTCATTCAGTGTGCACAAGAGCGGGATGTTACATACACCCCCTCTTGGTCTAAACTTCATCTCGAAGTTTCATAGTATATAAGTGCCAAAATAATGGGTATCACAATATCATAAGTCTATCTATCAAACAAAAATGGAAACTGTTGGCGCATATCATATGCGGCCTCTGAGGTAGTCAAGTGTGGACTATAGTTGTCCCACTTGACCTCGACCTGATCTACTGTTCGACGTTGTAGTTGTTGAATGCGATGATCCATGATGTGGATTGGCTCAGTCGTGAGTGCCCCCTCATCCGATACCTGCAAGGAACTCATGTTAATAACATCTGTAATATCACAAATATAATGTCTCAAAAAAGATACATGAAAAACATCACGCATACGCCTCAAAGAATCAGGAAAGGCTAGTCGATAGGCCATAGGCCCCTTCCTCTCCACAATATCGAAAGGTCCCATGAACCTAGGAGAGAATTTATCTCTCTTTCCAAACTTGATCGAACTCTTATGCGGTTTTACCCGCAAGAAGACTTGATCGCCAACTTCGTTACTATGGTCGACACGATGCGCATCAGCATAACTCTTCTGTCGATTCTGTGCTTCTTGATCCTTTGTCTTATTGTTTGCATTTGATCTTTCATTTCTTGGATCGCTTCTGGTCCCACCAAGAGCCTATCCTCAAGCCGATCCCAACTCAAAGGCGTTCGACATGGTCGCTCGTAAAGAAACTCGAAAGGCACCATATTAATGGTGCTTTGGTAATTGTTGTTATATGTGAATTCTACCAGTGGAAATAATTATTCCCAACACTTTTGTTGGTCCATCATGTACATGCACAACATGTCTTCCAATATTTGGTTTGTTTGTTTGTTTTTCTCATGAGTCTTTGGGTGATATGCAGTACAAAAGTTAATTTGGTCCCCCAAGGCCTCTTGGAAACTAGTCCAAAATTATCTGGTAAAGACCGATCCTTGATCATATATAATCCTCTTAGGTACACCATGTAGCCTCACAATCTCACTGATGAAAACTCTAGCTATGTCAGGTGCCTGATACATCGTACGCATAGGAATAAAATGAGCACACTTCGTCAGAGTGTCGACTACCACAAAAATTGATTCATGTCTCCTTGCCATCATTGGAAATCCAACAATAAAATCCATCGAAATGACCTCCCATTTCGATTTTGGAATAGCGTGTGGTTGTAGTAGTCTTGTTGGATGTCTATGTTTAGCCTTCACTGAAGAACATTCTAGACATCTGGCCACATAGCTGACTATGTCTTCCTTCAGTCCTTTCCATAAGAATAAAGGTTTAAGGTCCGCCCTCATATTTGTGACCCCTGGGTGAGCCATGTACACTACTCTATGAGCCTCATTTAGGATCAAACCCCTCAACTCATCATTTGGTGGTACGTAAATTCGATTTTTAAATATCAATAATCCATCGTCGTCAAATGTAAATCCTTCAAATCTTGGTACCATCATTGTGATTTGTCTGATAAAATACTTGATTTCTTTGTAACAGTCATCGTTGCATTGTAAAGTTAGAATTGTTTCACATAGATTCCTCTGAAGAGGCAACACCAAAAAGATGCATGGTCTCTGACTCAACACATCTGCCACTCGACTCACTGTTCCTTTTATGTAAGTAATCTCAAAATTGTACTTGCTAAGCAATTTCGACCAATGTCGTTGTCACACATTCAGGTTGCTTTGCGTAAAGATGTGTTGTAGTCCACAATGGTCCATTTTTAGTTCAAATTTTCATCCAACAAGGTAGTGTCTCCAAACTCTCAAGGCATAAACAATGGTTAACAACTCCAAATCGTGCGCTGCATAGTTCTCCTCATGCCTTCTCAATTTCCTCGAGATGTAAGAGATCACTCGACCGTCTTGCATCAAGACTCTGCCTAAGCCTTCCTTGGATGCATCAATGCATACCAAGAAGTCCATGACCATGTCAGGGAACTTTAGTATGGATTCTTTTGTCAACAACTCCTTGAGCCTCCGAAATGACTCTACGCATTTCTTGGTCCAAACAAACTTCTTGTTCTTCTTCTTCAATTCCGTGATCAGATTTGCTATCTTCAAAAATCCCTTGATGAATCGTCGATAGTATCCTACTAAACCCATGAAGCTACGCACTTCTAGGACATTCATCAGCATAGGCCATTCCATAATAGCCTCGACCTTTGTTGGATCCACAACAATACCTTTGTCGGAGATGACATGCCCTAATTAGTGAATCTTCTATTGGTAAAATGAGCATTTAGACAATTTCCCATACAATTTGGTCTCTCGCAAACACTGTAGTACCAAGCGCAAGTGCTTGTCATGATCCTCCATCATCCGAGAGTAAATAAAAATATCATTAATGAATACTTGGACAAACTTATCCAAGTACTCACGAAACACCCCATTCATCAAACTCATAAATACCCCTGGGGCGCTTGTCAATCCAAATGGTAAAACAATAAACTTATAATGTTAGAACCTCATCTTAAAGGCGGTCTTAGGGATATCATCCTCCTTGATCCGTATCTAGTGATACCTTGATCTCAAGTCAATCTTTGAAAACACTGTTGCACCCTTCATATGATCAAACATATCATCAATCCTTGGCAACAGATACTAATTCTTGATCATTTCCTTGTTCAATTGACGGTAGTCAATGCAGAGTCTCCACGACCCATTCTTATTTTGTATGAAAATAATAGGCACACCCCACAGTGACACACTAGGATGTATCAGTCCTAGGTCCAACAACTCCTTCAGTGGCATTCTCAACTCCTGTAACTCCGGGGTCGACATCCCATAAGGCGTTCTTTCTATCGGTTAAGTCACCGGTTTTAGGTCTATGGTAAATTCCAATTCCCTCTCCAGCGACATCCCAGGTAACTCCTCCAGGAATATGTTCGCAAACTCTCTCACCACTGAAAGGTGTTCTAGACCTTCTGCTACTCCCTTTTCGTTTAACGCAAGGATCGCATAAATCTTACACCCCTTGCGCATGCTCTTTCGTAGTTGCAAGGAAGAGATGAACCTCAGGGAAACTCCCTGGTTCTGAACTACAATCACGCATCCATGTCCCTCATCATCAACCAAGCTCAATCATTTTGTCTTATAGTTGAGTATCGCCTCATGCGATTCCAACCAGTCCATACTGATCATGATGTCATAAGATCCTAAGATCGTGACGTACAGGTTGGCCCTGGTGAAAAACTCTCCCAGGTTAAGGGTACAACCCGTAACCTTCCCTCCAAACTTCTGTTTGGCTCCCGAAGCCATCTCTACAAAGATAAACTCATCCTATTCGACTGCCTTTACCTTAATCCTTTTTCGCGCTGCACCAGAAATGAAACTCTTGGTAGCACCGGGATCTATCAAAATACTAAAGGTCTGGTCAGCGATGGTACCTGATGTCTCGAGCACAGTCGATCAGTGCTCTACCTGGCAGTTATTCACCACTGCATAAATTCATTGGGCCTTTCCCAAATATCCCATGGTAGTAGGTCCAACTGATCCAGATTGATGCAGGAGCATCGCCAACTCATCAAGCGAGCCAGCACATCAAGAGGAGATGTCGGAGGACAAGTTCTGAGGAAGAATAGTTATCCTTCTCAAGAAATCTTCAAGGAGGAGGAACCGACGGTCAGGATTCGAAGAGGAAAACTGCGAAATCCTATCAGCCGTTAGATCTCAGGAAGTTGTGCAGGGTTTAAGCCCGAAGGAGCAAGAGGAAGAAACCAGAGGAGACATCGGGATATTGGTGTCATCGGGTTTTTCATAGGGTAAGAATCTGAGACCTTTTGAGTCTCGAAACCCCGACGGAGAATCTCAGCCGTTGATCTCCACAGGGACACGTGGCAGGAGATCCTGAAGAATCGAGAATCGGAGAATCAGGGTTTCCGGAGATAGGAGACTCAAGCATAATGAAATCGCGATCCGCGATTTCCCGATACTGTCGGAGCCGTTTGATCTAAGGAATGCATGTCCAAGGATCTGAAGGAGTCGGGGTTCGTCATTTCGGGTTTTCCACATACAACAGAATCATCGCACTAGAAATCGCGATTTCACGATACTCGATAGAGTGGAAGGAAGCGGTGACGTGGAGGAGAGAGTTCGCACATGCATTGGGGTTCGGGAAATTGAAAGTCCCGTGTACATTGACAACGGGAATCGCGATATTCTGATACGTGATTTCCTAACAGGGTTAAGGACCATAGCTGGGGGAACAGGTGTCAGAAGGTCAACCCTCACTGGAATCAACGCCAGGTGGCATCGGAAATCAGAGAATCGAAGAACCCGAGGGTGTGAGTTATACGCATTTCAAATTTGCGAATTCTGAAACTCCGATAGTGGAAAGGACCGTGGTCTTGTGGACCAGTAAGTCACATGTGAAAAGGAGTTAGCCGGAGGAGCTAAGGGGTACAGAGGTGCCATCGGAGATTGGGAATCGGGGATCCGTGAGGTGAGTGATTCACGACCTCGCCAGTGCCGATTTCCTGACGGGGACATTCCCGATAAGAACAAGGAACATGTGGGTGGATATTTCATCGGGTTTCGGGGAATTGGGAGAACCGAACCTGTGAATGCAAGACTCGCGATCACGCGAGGTCCGATTTCCCAATAGGGCAAAGGGAGATCATGAGATGAGTTCTGTGGGTGAAGAAAAGTCCCGATAAGGGATTTGAAGAGTGTTTCATCTCTTCGGGCCAAGGGAAAAGAAGGTCCTTGTGGGAGCGGACGTGTCTTGGGTGGCGCATTTGCATCAAGTGGTATCAGAGCCCGTCTCTGTTTGTATAATTCAGACAGGGGGAGAAAGAGGAAGAAAGCACTCTGATACACACGACAAGTGGTATCAGAGCGAGAAAATTTCCCTGTTCTCTGTAGCAGAGGAGAAAGGAAAATTTCACCATGCCGCCGAGGAGAGAAAGACAATCACCCGATCCAGAGGATAGGGGGAACCTGAGAGGAAGAGGGAGACAAGCACAAAATCTAGAAATGGAAAGGAAGATACGTGATCTCCAAGCGAGATTAGAAGATATGGAAGCAGTGCAGAGACGCACAGCAAATGATGGATATCTAAGTGACTCCGAAGACGAAGTTGAAGTTGAACAACAAGGAGAAGTTGCAGCCGAAGATGCAGCCAATGAGCGATTAATTAAAGCTATCGCCCAGATGAGTTCAAAGACAAAGATGGACATTCTAGTTTATGAAGGGAGTCTAGATGCAGAAGAACTTATAGATTGGATTAGAGCTCTTGACACCTACTTCAATTATGAGGATATCTAAGAGGATAAGAAGGTCAGGCATGCTATTAACAAATTGAAGGGACACGCAGCATTATGGTGGGACGAGCTTCAAGAAGATAGACGTTCCAAAGGCAAGCAAAAGATTAAAAGCTGGGATCGAATGATTGTGAAAATGAAGGAAAAATTCATCCCAAGGGATTATCAAATCACGTTGTTCAGGAGAATGCAGAACCTGAGACAGAAGTTGATGACAGTGAAGGAGTATACCGAGGAATTCTATAAGATAAATATCATAGAAGGTCATCGGGAGAGCGATGATGAGAAAGTTTCCAGGTATATGAATGGCTTGAGATACAATATCTAGGATGAGATGAGTATGACAACCATCAGAATGGTGGAGGATGCGTATCAGATGGCGTTGAAAGCTGAGGAAAAGCTAAGCCGTAAGCCAGCACAGCGAGGTCGAGGCAGGAGCCAGCCAAAAGGTAAGTCAGTTTCCTAATATAGGTTCCAGAAATCCAAGGACGACTGGAAGAAGCCTCAGACTAAGACAGAAAGAGGTGGAAGTTCACAACGAGGCTAGTATGTTGAACAACGAAGGCAGCAGACAGAACAGAGCGGAGGATATGCTGATAACAACACTTTTCCTCGTACTAGAGGTAGAGGAAGAGGCAAAGGTGGAATCATCACATGTTTCACGTGTGGAAAGAATGGACACAAGGCAGTTGACTGTCCAGATAGGAAGAAGGATGGAGGAGAATCTCACATCGCCGAGGCACAGAGGCAAGATGATGAAGCAGAAGACGCAGAAGACGGAAGGTCGCTGATGATGCAGAAGGTTCTCTTAACACCCGAGAAGGAGGTGGAGGACACGGCTCAGAGAAGCAGACTTTTCAGAACCACATGCAAGACCAAAGACAGGAAGTGCAAGGTTATCATGGATAGCGGTAGCATAGATAATCTCGTTTCAACCGAGATGGTGGAGAAATTAGAGCTGGAGACAACTGATCACCGGAGTCCATACAAAGTTTCATGGTTACAGAAGGGGCATCAGGTAAGTGTCACCAAACAGTGCTTAGTTGACATCAAGATAGGAGGGTATAATGATAAAATACTCTGTGATGTTATTCCTATGGATGTATGTCATTTATTGCTAGGTAGACCATGGCAATATGACAGGAACGTAGTTCATGATGGGAAGATGAATACGTATACTTTGGAGAAGAATGGAAGAACACATATGTTACTTCCGATTAAAGATAAAGAAGTAAAACCAGAAATGAGAAATACTGTACTTCTCATGAGTGGGAAGGAACTTTTGGTGGAGGTAAAGAAGAAGAAAGATCCACAGTTCTTTGTGGTCAGAAAACCAAAAATCGTTTTGACCAGCACAAGAGTGGATGATTTGTCGAAAGAAATTCAGGAACTGTTGGAAGAGTTCGTTGACATTGTGGTAGAAGAATTACCTCATTCATTGCCACCGATGAGGAGTGTGAGTCATCATATAGACCTCATACCAGGAGCCAGTTTTCCAAACAAAGCTGCATACAGGTTGACGCCGCAGGAGAACGAAGAGGTCAAAAGGTAGGTACAGGAACTATTGGATAAAGGACTGATCAAGGAAAGTTTAAGTTTGTGTGCCATTCCAACGGTACTGAGTCCAAAGAAAGATGGAGGTTGGAGAATGTGCACTGATTCCATAGCCATTAACAAAATAACCATCAAGTACATGTTTCCATTGCCACGGATGGATGACTTGATGGACTGTTTAAGTGAAACCAATTTTTTTTCAAAGGTTGATTTGAAAAGAAGATACCATCAGATTCACATGAGGGAAGGCGATGAATGGAAGACAGCCTTCAAAACCAACGAGGCGTTGTATGAATGGCTAGTCATGCCATTTGGCTTAACGAATGCACCGAGTACCTTCATGAGGATGATGAATGAAGTGATGAAGGAATTCATTGGTAAGTTTGTCATTGTTTATCTAGATGACATATTGATTTTTAGTAGAACAAAAGGAGAACATCTGAAGCATTTAGCTGCAGTAATGAAGAAGCTACAGCAAGAGAAGTTGTTGATCAACATGAGGAAATATTCATTTATGAAGACAGAACTCATTTACTTGGGGTTTGTCATATCGGAAAATGAATTGAAGATGGATCCAAGTAAAGTGGAGGTAATTAAAAATTGGCCATCACCGAGAAATGTTTTCGAGGTGAGAAGTTTCCATGGACTGGCTAGTTTCTACTGAAAATTCATTAGGAATTTCAGTGGAATTAGCGCAGCAATGATGGACACAGTCAAGAAAAGACATAAATATTTTCATTGGACTGAAGAGGCAGAGAAGAGCTTCAATCTGTTGAAGTGAAATATTACGGAGCAACCAATTCTGGTGTTGCCAGATTTTCAAAAGACATTTCAAGTGAAATGTGATGCAAGTGGCTTTGCCATAGGAGCGGTCTTGAGCCAGGAGGACAGACCAATTGCGTATTTCAGTGAGAAGCTGGATGAAGCAAAAGTAAAGTACTCCACGTATGACAAAGATTTTTATGCTATCATACAAGAGTTGAAGAAGTGGAGGCATTACTTGATCCCGAAAGAATTTGTTTTGTATAGTGATAATCATGCATTGTAGTTTGTGACTCAACAGGAGAAGTTGAATCAGAAACATGCTAAATGGGTAGAGTATATGTAGAATTTTACATTTGTAACTAAACACATTTCAGGTACTGCTAACAAAGTGGTTGATTCTTTGAGCATGAAGTGTTTGTTGCGCAGGAGTTTCGAGTCAAAACATTGGGTTTTGAAAATCTTAGGGACATGTATGCAGGTGATGCAGATTTTGCAGAGGAATATGAGGCAGCTGAGAATCCATTTCTCAGAGATAGAATCCCATGGATGGATTACATGATCCAAAATGGACTGTTGTTCAGAGGAAATCAGTTATGCATTCCAAATTGCTCCATGAGGGAGAATCTACTAAAAGAAAAGCACAGTGGTGGATTGGCAGGGCATTTTGGCCACAACAAGACATTTGCGAAGATGAGCGAAGTATACTTTTGGCCAGGAATGTGGTCGGAGGTCAAGAAGTTTGTTGACAGATGTAGAATTTTCCAGCATTCGAAGGGCAGGAAGCAGAATGCGGGATTCTATCAACTATTACCCATACCCAAGAGGTCGTGGGATGAAATCAGCATGGATTTCGTATTGGGATTGCCTAGGATGCAAAGAGGACATGATTTGATCTTTTTGGTGGTTGACAGATTTTCCAAAATGTCACATTTTATTCCATGCGAGAAGACCAGCGATGCAACTCACATCGCAAATTTGTTCTTCAAGGAGGTCATTCGACTTCACGGGTTACCCAGAAGCATAGTATCGGACAGGGATACGAAATTCATTGGACATTTCTGGAGGACACTCTGGAAGAAGATGGGAACTAACCTGATGTTTAGTTTTGCCAATCATCCTCAAACGGATGGGCAAACAGAGGTGGTAAATAGAAGTCTAGGAGATTTATTAAGAAGCTTGGTGACAGAGCACCACAACAGCTGGGACAATGTGTTGCCACAGGCAGAGTTCACATACAACGACTCAGTAAACAGGAGCACAGGAAAAAGTCCATTTGAGATTGTATACGGTAGGTAGAAAAGAGGAGTTTCTAAACTGAGGGACTCAGAACAGATAATAACTAAGAGCGCAAGCACTAAATAATTCACAGAGGTGATGAAGGAACTTCACAGCAGGGTGAAGGAGCGATTGCTGGAATCAAAACAGGAATATAAGCACAGAGTGGATCGGCATCGGAGACAACTTCAGTTCAAAGTTGGTGATCTAGTTCTAGCACATCTGAGGAAGGAAAGGTTCCCGAGGGGAACATACAACAAGCTGAAAATGAAGAAAATTGGACCATGCAGAGTCCTAAAGAAATTGGGAGAAAATGCTTATGAGATTGAGCTACTGGATGAGATTGGAATATCTCTGACATTCAATGTCTCAGACTTATATCCATACAAGGCTGCGGAAGTAGGAGCTGGAAGTAATGAAAAACAACAGGTCCAGTCGTAGAAGCAGATGTCGATTGTAGAAAAGCCACAGATGGAGCATATACTTGATAAGAGGGTGAACAAAAAGACCATGCGGAAGCAATATTTCGAGTATCTGGTCAAATGGAAGAACCATCCAATGGAAGACGCCAGCTGGGAGACTGAAGTAGTGATTCAAAAGCATGGACAGACCATGCAAGAGCTCATGGATAGGAGCCCATGAAAGTTTTCAAGCCGAGGAGTATGATGCAGGAGCATCGCCAACTCATCAAGCGAGCCAGCACATCAAGCGGAGATTAGCTGGATAAACAAACCCAAATTTTTGAAAGTGCTTTGGGATTGTAGCGAAAGTCTTTAATGAAGTGCCAAACCTTCAAGCAACCATTTATGAAGGAGCGCCTTTTGTATATTGTATCAGACCTCGAGCCATACGCTCTTGTCTGAAGTAGATAGGAGGCATTTAATCTAGTTAATGCAGGTAGGTAGGATTTATTTCCAGATTAGACAGTTTTAGATAGAAGGAGGGAAAACGGATATAGACACCCTCATTGTATCATTGTAATATTATTCAGGAGCAAGAAGAGAAGAGTATGCAGAGAATTATATGAAGAACACCCATGTACAGATGTTGAATTAATAGAGGGAAGTTCTGATTCAAACTCATGGTTGGTGTTGTTTCTCTATGTATATGGTTTATGTGTTCTTGAATGTTTGCTTCTTGTTATGCATTTTCTTTGTATATGCTATGCATGTGATTTCATGTTTCAAACTGAAGTCTGAAAGGGAGAGAGAATGAGTTTCACTTGTTTTTCTATCTGAGCCGGGAGATTCCTGCAAGGTGTACAGTTGAATTCATCCGCAAGGAGTGCGTTGATGAAGGCTCGGTAGTCTAACTCTTGTTCTCATTCACCCAGAAGTGGAAGTGGGTTGTTGAAGCCATGCAAGAAGTGCGCAAGGTGAAGAGGAAGTCTCAGTTGTAAGTCTGAGCAAGGAGATTGAAGACTGTTGTTGTAGGAAGTGCGCAGAGTCGGAAAGATTCAACACTTGGGAAGTCGTTGAAGGTCGAGCTCAAGGAGTGCGTGCAAGTTCTTTTGAAGGAATCAAAGTGGAAAAGCTCAGGAGGTATAGCACCTTCACGATATCATTAAAGGGAAACACAAGAGTTTGTGCGAGGAAGGTTCGAGCAGGAGATGCGAGTGCAGATGTCGGAGGACAAGTTCTGAGGAAGAACAGTTAGCCTTCTCAAGAAATCTTCAAGGAGGAGGAACCGACGGTCAGGATTCGAAGAGGAAAACTGTGAAATCCCGTCAGCCGTTAGATCTCAGGAAGTTGCGTAGGGTTTAAGCCCGAAGGAGCAAGAGGAATAAACCAGAGGAGACATCGGGATATTGGTGTCATCGGGTTTTTCATAGGGTAATAATCTGAGACCTTTTGAGTCTCGAAACCCCGACGGAGAATCTCATCCATTGATCTCCACAGGGACATGTGGCAGGAGATCTCGAAGAACCAAGAATCGGAGAATTGGGGTTTCCAGAGATAGGAGACTCGAGCATAATGAAATCGTGATCCATGATTTTCCAATACTATAGGAGCCGTTTGATCTGAGGGACGCGTGTCCAAGGATCTGAAGGAGTCGGGGTTCGGCATTTTGGGTTTTCTGCATACAACAGAATCGTCGCACTAGAAATCACGATTTCACGATACTCGATAGAGTGGAAGGAATCGGTGACATGGAGGAGAGAGTTCGCACGTGCATTGGGGTTCAGGAAATTGAAAGTCCCATGTACATTGACAACGGGAATCGCGATATTCCAATACGCAATTTCCCGACAGGGTTAAGGACCATAGCTGGGGGAACAGGTGTCGGAAGGTCAACCCTCGCTAGAGTCAACGCTAGGTGGCATCAGAAATCAGAGAATCGGAGAACCCAAGGGTGTGAGTTCTACACATTTCAAATTTGTGAATTCCAAAACTCTGATAGTGGAAAGGACTGTGGTCTTATGGACCAGTAAGTCACATGTGAAAAGGAGTTAGCCGGAGGAGCTAAGGGGTGCAGAGGTTCCATCAGAGATCRGGAATCGGGGATCTGTGAGGTGAGTGATTCACGACCTTGCCAGTGCCAATTTCCCGATGGGGACATTCCCTATAAGAACAAGGAACACGTGGGTGGATATTTCATCGGGTTTCAGGGAATTGGGAGAACCGAACCTGTGAATGCAGGACTCGCGATCACGCGAGGTCCGATTTCCCGATAGGGAAAAGGGAGATCATGAGATGAGTTCTGTGGGTGAAGAAAAGTCCCGATAAGGGATTTGAAGAGTGTTTCAGCTCTTCGGGCCAAGGGAAAAGAAGGTCCTGGTGGGAGCGAACGTGTCCTGGGTGGCGCGTTTGCATCATAGATGCTCTAGTCCTCTCCACTGGGCATTCACGCTAGTAGTGTGGCTCCCCACAAGTCCAACACCCCTTCTTCGGTCCAATACTCCTAGTACCCGAAGTAGAAGCTGTCAGCCCACTGACCTAGAATCCTCATATATTCTGCTGAACATGCCTAAACTAATGTTGCTGCGGTCGACGTTGTTGTTGATGTTGTGGTCCCCAGTAAGGAGTCTACTGCTGAGGTGCTGGTCACCAAGGCGTAGTGAAAGTGAATCCTCTCTGGAAGCCACGATATCCTGGCATCTTTCTAGCTCTTGTCTGATGCTGCTGCGCACCAGATGACACCCACCCTACTGGTCTCACTAGAGTCCTGCTCTGACCCCCATTGATAAGCTCCTCCTCTGCTATGAGGGCCTTCTGAACGACATCATGAAAGGTCGCGGCATTAGAATCCTAACCTTTGCACGAATGCTGACATTAAGGCCAAACAAGAAACTATTGACCTTAAGCTTCTCGATATTAAGGTGCAGAGCATACCGAAGAAACTCCATAAAATGAGCCTCATACTCAGGCACCGTACGGTCACCCTGTCACAAGGCATTGAACTCATTGAGCTAACGCTCAATGAATTCCTATGATAGATACCTCTCTTAGAACCATTCCTCGAACAGTTCCCATGACACGTCTTCGACGACCATGTTCAATTGTGGCAGGAGTGTCTTCCACCATAGAAGAGCGCTCACCTTCAGTTGAAAGACCACCATCAGGACCTTCATGTTGGAGGTATAGTTGCGAAGTACAAAGCACATCGCCATATTCTCCAACCATGCCTCGGTGGCTATGCTGTCCGGGCCACCAAAGAACTCAGGAAATTTGACCTTATCAAGTTCACGGTGAATGCTACCAGTACCGACTAGAGCACGCGGTGGACCCTTAGGTTTTGTCGATGCCCTGGCCTCATCTCTGTCCAAACGACTGATCAATTCCTCAGACATGCACTGAAAGGACCTCATCAACCCAACTGCATCACCCACCGCTATCCGCCCCTGATCGAAACCATGTTTGTCTCCCTGGGGGTTAGACCCTTTAGGCGTGGATACTACTGGAGGCATCGTGCCTCCTCCTCTAGCATCCCATCGTCTGCCTCCACGATGTCCTCTAACCATGATTACCTACACGAATACATGTCAACTTAATTAGCAACATTATAATCAAATATCACATCAACGAAATTCGTAGTGATCCCAAGTTGCAGGTTGAACCTGCTTTGATACCATATGTAACGTCCCCATCGTTACAACTACACATGACTACACACGAAGGAAATATATATATTTTTTATTTCTTTTTAAGGAAGAAAGGCAACGATGACAACAATTAAACCACACCAACTGACGATGAACATCACGCACGTAGATCATGCAACACACAACCATGACTCAACACAAAAGAACATCGAGCCACTGGGTGAAACATGTGAAAATCAAAGATAGATAGAAACAACTACCCACTTGACACAAACACGACAACACCTACAGGCTAAAGGACAACATCCACAATCCCGACACAATGGCCTTGACGACCAGTAACTGGAAACCTCTATGGCACGCAAAATCAAAACATGTTAAGGCATTACAACCTAGTGCCGACTTCAATTACAACAAACCAACGCCCATGTCAAGAATCTCAGGCTCTGGCCAGGCTATCATTCACATCTATCCATCAAGGCATGCAACAATCCCCTCATCAGGAATTGATCCGTCCCAAGTCGATAGGCTTGACGATAATCCTGGTGCAACATGACCTATATAGAAAAACAACCCAAGAGGGATCCAACGTGCTAGGAGACCAAACTGACTATCAACATACAAGAATACTATGCCCCAGGCACCCAATCGACAAGTCAACATGATGTAAGGGAAAAAAGACTACTAAAACAATCAAACATCACAATAAATCCTTGGCGCAACAATTCTTTTGCCAAGTACCTCAATTAAATGACACAATTATCCATCGATGAAGTAATCTCTCGAGAATCCAGTTATTGCATTCCATGCAAACTGCTTCCCTTAAACAAGGTAAAAATAAATTGACCTTTAACTGAATACAGGACATCCTATCCAAGGCGCTACACTTAGGACTTGAATCCATCTACATAACTCTATTTACCCATATGAAACGACCTTTAAAATGCAAACAAATTATTAATCAACACAACCCTTGAAATGCAAGCATACATGTAAACTAAACAACCCTTAATAAAAGTAACCAAGACCTTCAACACCATGTGAAGGACATGTACATGTTGTATATAGTTAGTTAATTATGTAATCACATAAATTCCAATATGGCAAATTGATATGTAATTTAGTGTAATCTGCACCCCTTCTGTAGTTAATTAAATATGTAAAAAGTAGGCAGTGGCATGTAGTTTTTTTTATATTGAGAGGGAATTTCTAAAAACAAAAAAAGGTAACTCGTTTAATGTTTTTTTTTTTTTGTTTTAAACTTTCACCTCCAAATTCTTTGTACATTTAATTTGTTACAAAAATTTCTACCGAAAAATACAGACTTGAATATTATAGACGAAGGACTCGGAAACCCCAATTGGATCATGAGCACTATGTTGATGAGGTACATCCAAGCGTTTTTAAGTCAAGGCAAAGGTACAACTAGTTAAATGTTAACGCAAGTTTTAATAAAAGTGGGATTGTTGTATCATTATCAATCTTGTTGAGGTGTAAAAAGCAATAAGGATAAGAATGTGGTTTATTGGGGGAAAATCCAAATCGTTTACTAGCAACCATCGATAAATTAGCAAAAATACAAGCGCAGTCAATTAAATGATGTGTAAACGCTAATGCCATCTATTAAGCATGATAGTTGGCATGTATATGATAAATCTGATGTAAATTAAATACCAATGTAATAACACTGTCATATAATAACTCAAATACAGTCTGTCTATTCCATTCCATGAAAACACAAGCATATAATTCCAGGCTGTCTAATAAAACACAGGCTGTCAAAAATGCAGTCTGTCTATAAAAGCGCAAACATTCAGTTCCAATATAAAGACACATAAATTAATTTAAATTACATTAAAACACAACCATTTCAATTACACTGTCACCTATGATTCTAATGCTATCAATCGTTGTCCATTGCTAATAATAAATTCGTTGTCTAATTAATGTTAAAAACGCAAGTGAACAATTACGAAATCGCTAGCATATTTAAAGAGATAACAATGACATTATCTATTACTGAGCGTGTATTGAAGAAAATCAAAAACTCATATTAAAGAAACATATCGCTATGCATATCTTAAAGACATGACCATAACACTACATATCACTAGGCATAAAACTACGCCTATCAATTCACTATGCCTGTCTTTTAACCAGAGACATCCATAACACTATATTAAAGAAGTAGCAGTATAAGGGAAATCACAATACCATTAATTTAACAAGGAAAAACAATGACACTAACAGTCACTCGATAAAGGTGAAATGGCAGATGCACAGTAAGAAAATTCGAAGCCATTTGCTAAACAAAAATTGCAGTCAATTGGGTGATTTCACAATCAAAATTAAGTGAGGTCTGAATGGAAAACACTGATTGTATGCAGACATGATTAATCGTTGTCTACACCAACTAAAATCAAAGTAAAAATTTATTGTCAATATATAATGAAATCATGCAAGTTCTCAGTCAAAGAAGTAGGTAAAATAAAAACGATGTCTGAAGGTTCGATCGCAATCTCCAATAGGAAAAGAAAATAAAAAAAGAGAGGTTGTCATACAATCAATAATTGTCAGTAAATAATTCCAAATCACAGTCATGACTATTTTAAAAAAAAACACTTTCATTCAAGTGGACAACGCTGAGATTTGTCCATTCAAGAGCTGGGAACTGTCATGGAAATCACAGAGAATAAAATACCCTTTGAAACCACAAAGTTGATATAAAAACACATAGGGTGTTGAGGTGATCGCAGAGAGAAAGATAAACAATACGTAGAGGTATTCAATCACAATAAGGTGCAATACAATCAATCAACTAGGAACAATCAACAGGGGTAGACAACTGGGCAAAAACACCCTTCGCTCATCATCCACACACAAAAAAACAGGGCATTAGAATCTATAGGTCTCTATGCACCGATGTGATGACCGTCGATTCGGCTCTTGGCTAACTACTCAAGCATCGACTGATGATCTAGGGATGAGGACGAAAGATAAAACACAATCTCTTCATAATAATCAATAAAACAAAACAGAATAGTCATAGCAATCAAGGGTCGGGTTGCCAAGGAAATCAATTCAAATAGCGAGCGTAAAGTTATGATGACTTTAAGTTCTAGATTAAAAACACTGAGTAAAACACATTTCTTTACATAATAGAAATATAGTAATAAAAACGCAAGAAAAATAATAATCTACCATTCAAATAAATGCATGCGTACCATATCCCAAGGTGACAACTCTGAGTCATTGTCCCACACACGCTCCATCTCGCTCATGCTTGCCAGCCGATGTAACTTCATCGGCACCTCCTAGCCAACACTAGGGGTACTCTTCTCCCCCCTAAGCCCCCCCGAGCTGCAAAGGGGCCACACACACTACACCAAATAACATCTAGCAACCAGCTCACCTTGCAAGGTCGAGCTACCACTTGTTACTTGAGCTGGGTATCCCAACTCCCACAAGATAAGTCATTCAAGACAAAAATTCTGCAGCATAACGTTACGCATGAAATATGATCCCATACTCCTCCTCCTCCATCCTTTTTATAGGGTTTCTAAGTGATTTCTTTCCCAAATTCCCATTTAATTTAATTTCCATTAATTTAATTCAGAAAAACCCTCCCCCGTACACATGTCACTGTTGGCCCTTGACCAGGTTTTGAAGATCCTTGGTCATGTTTGACCTCTTTTGGGACTTCGACAGGCTGGTCGAAGGCAAAGCACAAGTCGAAGCAGAGATCGCGAGATCTCGACCCCTTTTTAGGGAATTTTTTGGATTAGGGTTTATGTAACAGGTATGGGATGTTAGCCCATGGGTTTACCCATGTTTAGGCCCATTTTGTAATGTATAAATAGAAATCTAGGCGATGTAAGTAACAAAATATGGGTGTGATGCTAAGTGCTAAGTATTGTGCTAAGTGAAAGTAAGTGTAAGAGGCTTTGTGCATAGTGTATGTTGAGACTTGCAGAGCTAAGTGAAAGTCATCTATGGTTCTTTGTGTACAGACTGTGAGAAGCTTTGTGCTTTAGCCTAACTCGGGGAAAGAGGATTTGGCGAGCTGTGCGCAGATATCCTGTTCTCTGTGGAGTAAGGTTTTGATGCTTTGTGCCTGTAAGAAGCTTGACATAATATAATAAATAAGAGAAGAGTTGGTGGATGTAGCCCCACACTGGGTTGAACCACGTATATACTGTGTTATGGTTGTTGCGTGCATTATGGTTATATGTTATTGATGTGATTTATTCTTAATGCCGATATATTTATGTATGATGCATTTGGTATGATAGCTTAGTGCTTGGTAATGTGAATGAATGTTAGATCTAATCTATCTCTCCATGCTAAGTGCTTAGATGTGTTATATCTTGTTGAATACTGCGTTGCTCTGTAATTAGGGTTTATATCTATGATGTGAATAAGGGTGAATGATAACTGCTAAGTGATTGTTAGAGTGGTGTAATCACAGATCTCTGTCCCATCTAAGGTTGCAGACACTCGAGTCCTGTAACCACCCTTGCCTCTACCTTGGGTGAGACTTCATCTGCTTCACAGGTGTTGCCGAAAGGGCTGGTAGTTAGGGTTTTGTTGGTGCGATGTTGAATCGTTGAACCTTGGGTCTACCCCTATGCCAAAAAATGGTTTTGTTGTCAGGACCTAAAACTGTGATTGTTGGGAACTGAAGAAAAGAAATCCCTGTGCATAGATCTATACTTTAGTGCACAGTATTGACTTGCGAAGCTCTGTGCTGAGAAGAGAAGTTCAATCTGAAGAAAAAAGGTAAGATATTGAATCTTTGTGCTCTGAGAAAGGTAAGATAAGTGAAATTTTTTGTTTGGAAAGAATGAATCTAGGTATGTTTGATAAATTTTTTCCTAGTTTGAAAACTAGGGTACAGTTAGAAGAAAGAATATTTGATATGAATAGATCTGATAGAAGAAATGAAAGATATGCTATTCTTATGCATAGAAAGAATGTTTGGACTAAGTACAAATGGATGCAGGATCCTAGAAATATTTTTTTCTAGGTTAGTTACTGTGATCCTAGTGCACAGTACAGGAAAGGTTGGGGATCATTTAAGAGAAAGAGAGGATTAACTCTTTGTTACAGTTGTAGAAGATTGGGACATCTTGCTAAGGAATGACCTGGTAGTGGACCTAGTTGTCTTTGTTGTAAAGCTATGGACCATGAAGTTTTGGATTGTCCTAGAATGATTGATAAAGTTGAAAAGATGAATATGAAACAAGAAAACTATGAGACATGCCAAGAAACTAAGGATATGATAGAACCCTAGAAAGAATCAGAGACTATATTACTACAGATGAAAGAAACCTTGAATGATCACAAAAATATCAACTTATCAGAGGTCTTAAAAGAGAAAGAGTACATAGAAACAAGAATAGGAGACTTCGACATAGACTGTGTCCTAGATGAGGAAACACTGGTGAATATCATGACAGAAAGAACTTGGGAAATTTTGGGAAAGCCTGATATGGTTCCTTCATTAGGAGGAATAGGATTATTTAGAGAAAAGTTGATAACCCTAATTGGAAGACTTACCTAGACATTTATGAGGGCTCATGGCACTTCGACAGAAGAATAATTTGAGATCGATAAGTTTGTTGAGAACAACACACAATTTTCTATCCTGCTAGGAAAAACTTGGATTGAGAAAGATCAGATGCAAAGGAAACAAGAAGAGGAGGATCTAGAACTAAAAGATTTCATGGCTAGGAGAATAATGCACTTACTGGAAGAACAAGATAACCAATCAAGGCTACTAAAGACCAAAGAAATGGATGTTGAAGTTGAAAGGACACAGGAAGACTGGAGACACCAAACTATACAAGAGAGTAGAGCACCTACCCCAGAAAGAGAAGAAGTATTACCCTTGAAGCCTATGAAAGATCCTCCACAGTGTGAAGTTATCATGCCAAGAGGAGATAAGAATGATAATGGAAAGTGGAAAACAATGATTCAGATCACAGGAAAGAAGGCCAGAAAGCTCAGTAAGAAGAGGAAAAAGTTTGAAAAATTGCAAGAAGTTACAGAGAATACTTCGCAGAAGAAAGGTTTCCAGAACTCGAACTTCGCCAGAATATCAATACAATACAGATTGTCACTTCGCCATGATGAAGCAATATGACCATTCAATCGACGCTCCCGAATGGTTAGGAAACCAGTTATGGCCTAAAAGTTCACCATTGGACCGTTAGGACCATGCCTTAATGGATGGAATTGCATTGAATAAGGCTTTGAAATCCGTTGAAAGAAACCGTTACAACAATATCTATTTATTCCGTTGAGCATTGCATCGAGAACACTTTTTCCAATTGTGATTATCCGAGCCCATAGAGAACTAGTTGATTTCACATAGTGATCATTGAGACCTTGCCATCCATTATGTTACATTGAGTATTGTTCACCGACCTGAGATATCAGATATTGAGTGTGCATGTTGGATGTAATTAGTGCAACAAAAAGATCCTTCAAAGAGATTCTAATAGACCTCATGGCCGAGAAGGTGATGTCTGCAAGCATCCAAGCCTCATCGAATCGAGGAGTGCAATCCTCCATGTCGACTACTCATGGATCTGGACCATCCTGAGCTGTGACCGAGAAAAGAACCAAGCATCGTGATGACTTGGAAAATGCGAAGCTAATTCCATCCATCCTACTCGACTACATCCCACCCCTGGCTGGTGTGGTGAGTCGTGACAGTGTCCCGAGGGACTTCGACTACACAGTCATCAGTTTGTGCCTCCCGAAGGGAATACAAGTAGTCAAACTATAGTTGGAGAGGATTCCAACCTTGAAGATCACTGACTATAACCTAGGATACTACAAGAGAAATGGCATGCTCGCACCTCACAAATATTTGACCAAGGCCAAGGGGAAGAAGTTGAAGATAATCCCCCATCCATGGACTATGGACATTGCAAGGTCCATTATCTTGAACGTAATGAAGATACCACATTTTCGAAGGCACCAGGAGGTTAACGTGTGTGTTAATCTCATGTTGTTGTGCTTCCATGGAGGGTATCTATGGTTAGACAGACGCATTACCATCGATCTAGTGATGATCCATAGGATCACCAGATTAAGCATGCAGGGACCAAACCTGCAATAATTTTATCCAAGGAAGGCTGCAGACCGCGCCCTGGCACAGAAGATCAAAGACACCTATGGCGATGTAAAGAAAAGGATGCGAGGCTACAAGGTAGACTCCATTTAGAATGGCGCAGTGCACCTTGATTTCCAGTTGATTGCTGGTAAGCTAGTCTGAAAGAACATACCCGAGCAGGTCACAGGGTTTGTCGTTGACCTCGTAGGAAAATGCGTGGAAGGACTACAGATGAACTGGGCCAATTTTCTATTCAATAAGTTAGAAATGGATTGTCACAAAGATCAGGATAAGGGCTATGCATTCCATTTTAGCTGGTTGTTGATCCTCATCGCATTCACTGCTTGGGAGATGTCAAAAGGTGCGACCTTCCCTGACATTGAGTCGTTTGCGCCACTAGTTGCAAAGTTCACCACGTTCTGGTATTCAAGTGATATGGGGAAATAATGACAGTGGAATGTAGTATTCCATACCTACTACCTGCAGTTGAAGAGTTATATTGAGTCTTTCCCTTGTATGATGCCAAACACCCTAGACAGGTTCAGGCCCCTTATGAAGTTTCGCGCAGATAGGCATTTTATTTATATTACTGCACGCACACAAATGAAATTAAAGAAGATATTTAGTTCTACTATAAGCTCACAGAGGAGGACCTGTAAGAAATCACTAAGGAATGGCCTGCATATTTCCTTATACCAGTCGATTAGGAATCACTGTCCAACCCCAATCTCATTGGAAGTCTGGTGGTTACTCGCGAAGAGTATGGTGCACCCAACAGTAGTAGGAAGAAAAAGAAGGAATATGTACAGGAAATACACAACACATCAGAAGAGACTGCATCAGATTCACCTAGCGGAGGAGGAGACGACGAAGTGGACAAAGAAGAGAAATAAGGGGAAGTAGATAACCAGAACCAGGGAGAAGTAACACCACCTAGGAACCCCCTTGAAGAGGCAGAGACATCCAATGAAAGAAAGGTTTCCCCGATGAAACCTACATCGCAGAAGAAGTCCAAATAAATTAAGCCTAAATTGAATATTGTACTCATGGTCGATGACTTTGACTTCATTATTGCAATTGTATCATATGCCTCGGAAGATATTTTGCATATAACTAAAGCCAAACAAGAAACCATGTATGAAAGGATTGAAGAAGAGTTAAGAGGAGTACAACAAGCCCTTCACTCCAGCTATGTAGTGTCCATTGCGTCCCCACCACCAACTGAACTAGAGTTGGGAGATGAGCCTACCCAACTCTGCAGAATAGTTGATGCAACCGAAGCTCGCCTTCGTCGCTTACAGGAAGAAAAAGAACATGCCGTAGTGGCCCAGAAGCAAGCACAAGAGGAAATCATAGAGAAATGCCGAGTTGTGCAACAAGAGAAGGATGACCCCCAAATCAAGTTTGAAGGGGATAGAGCGTAGATCCAGTAGGAGAAAGAACAACTGCTCACGGAGGAGGTTGGAGTTAAAGAAGTAGTCCGCAGAGCACTTCACTCTGTGACAGGCTTAGAGAAAATGGAGGAAGATCTGGTGGAGAGTGGCGAAGCTTGTTGAATCCATTCAACAACTTCAATAAAGAATAACAGAACTGGAGCTACAAACAGTTCCAAGAACTCCATAGGAAGTGCAAGACCAGAGTGAAGCAACTTCCCAGAGTGCAGTTGAAAGGATCAAAGCATTGGCCATGGAATGCAAATATCTAAGAACTCACAGTGTGTAGACTTATGAGCACCTTACCGAGGACCCTGAACTGAAACCACTGGAGTTGTATCTCCAAGAAGAAAGGAAGCAAGAAAAAACAATACAAGCGCAGTTAAATCCCTCTTCAGTGGTCAAGTGAATGAAAAGATCCCAAGAAAAATGCACGACTCAACAACAGGTCCATGTCATACAAAGAAAAGTCATTGAAGTGACTCAGAAGCTCCAGCCAGTCTAGGATGCAGCTTGCCTACTTTTTGAGGAGATTGAAGGTCAAGGAGCAGAGCTGGAACGAGTAGTCACTTTGGTAGAGAAACACTTAGAGGGACCTGTGAACGAGGCAGTTATTCAAGAGTTCGTCAAATAAGAGGCCTTGGCGCAACAATAGGTTGAAGCAACTCGAGCTGAGCTCGAGGATTTTGAGGCAGAGTTACCCAAACCAGAGTGAATCGGGATGAGTCACAGGTGAGTGTTAGGGGCCTATTGGCCCTTGACAAAGTTTTGGAGTTCCTTGGTCATGTTTGACCTCTTTTGGGACTTCGACAGGCTGGTCGAAGGTGGAGTGCAAGTCAAAGCGGAGATCGCGGAATCTCAGCCCCTTTTTAGGGAAGTATTTGGATTGGGGTTTATGTAACAGGTATGGGATGTCGGCCCATGGGTTTACCCATGTTTAGGCCCATTTTTTAATGTATAAATAGAAATCCAGGCGATGTAAGTAACAAAGTGTAATGACCCTTTTCTTATTACTATGAATAATTTCATAAATAAACCTAAACATTGGCTAAATTATAATTAATTATTATATAACCTTAATTGATTACAAGTTATTAATTAATTATTTTATTTTGATTATACTTAGCTGAAGTATGATTAACTCCTTGATTAGGGGTTAATGAATGAGTAATTATTAAAAGAGACATTAAATGATTAATTATTAAATTAATGGTTAGTGATTAATTAATTATTAAATAAAGTAATTGATTAATTATGAAATAAACCAATGGGTGAAAATAAAA
>JASDQU010099710.1:396664-422939 GCA_032191745.1 Picea mariana | reverse complement strand
ATAACGTAACCCATACGTTAAAGGGAACATTAATTAAAAGATAAGATAATTAATATGAACTAAATGAAGGGATAAGGTTTTAATGAATGGATAAGGTGGTTGGTGGGGAGTGAAGGTTCGGGGGGCGGTGATGGAGGCATAAGGCAAGGAGGAGGATTCAATTGAGGGGGATTCTTTTCAGGCAGTCTACGAGAGGAGATTTTGGGGAGCTTTGAGACAGAGTTAGAACAGTGGATTTTACAGTGCACACCGGGGCTGAGCGGTTTTGGGCTCGGAGGGCTAGGACGTCCGTAGATGTCCTAGGGCCAGGCGTACTGGTCGGCAGGGTGGTGGTTTTGGGGTGTTCAAGCGAAGGTTCAAGCAAAGATTCAAGCTGCTGCAGATAGTAGCATCAGTGACAGGTATTTAAACTCAAAATTATGAAGTGTTTACCTAAATTTAACCTATTATGCAAACTGTTATGTAGATTTAATTTGTTAGGCAAATTGTTTTGGAAAATGTTATTCTATTTATCAAAATCTGGGAATGAATATGCGTCAGTAAGCAAATTTTTAGTAAGTTTCAAAAATTTCCGCTCTGTTTTAATTTATGGTAGCTTAAATGAAATCCTGGTTGTTACACAAAGTATGGGTGTGATGCTAAGTGTTAATTATTGTGATAAGTGCAAGTAAGTGTAAGAGGCTTTGTGCATAGTGTATGTTGATACTTGCAGAGCTAAGTGCAAGTCATCTATGGTGCTTTGTGTACAGATTGTGAGAATCTTTGTGTCATAGCCTTCATCTATGGTGCTTTGTGTACAGATTGTGAGAATCTTTGTATCATAGCCTAACTCAGGGAAGGAGGATCTGGTGAGCTGCAAGTAGATCTCATGTCCTCTGCAGAGTAAGGTTTTGATGCTCTGTGCCTATAAGAAGCTTGACAGAAGAGAAGAGTTGGTGGACATAGCCCCACACTGGGGTGAACCACATATATCCTGTGTTATGGTTTCTTTGTGCATTATGGTTATATGTTATTGATGTTATTTATGCTTAATGTCGATATCTTTATGTATGATGCATCTGGTATGATATCTTAGTTCTTGGTAATGTGAATGAATGTTATATCTAATCTATCTCTCCATGATAAGTGCTTAGATGTGTTATATCTTGTTGAATATTGCGTTTCTCTGTAATTAGGGTTTATATCTGCGATGTGAATAAGGGTGAATGATAACTGCTAAGTGCTTGTTAGAGTGGTGTAATCACAGATTTGTGTCCCAGCTAAGGTTGCAGACACTTGAGTCTTGTAACCACCCCTTCCTCTACCTCGGGTGAGACTTCATCTGTTTCATAGGTGTTGATGAAAGGGTCGATAGTTAGGGTTTTGTTGGTGCATTGTTGAAGCATTGAACCCTAGGTCTGCCCCTGTGCCAATAGTCACCCATCCCCCTAGTTGCACCAGAAATTAATTTCATTAATTATTTAATTATTCCTATTTCCCTCACCCAACAAAAGCATTCCTAAAATCGCTCCTTGGTGTCCCCATATTCCCTTACACATTTTAAATGACTTATGCCCTTACTAAATCACTATTTGAGTTCAATTTTAGAAGGTTCTTAAGGCAAGATTCCTTACTATATCAGACATTCAGATTTTTCCTTACCCTTCCCTTTTTCTTTATGTTTCCCCTTTTCCCCTTAGTTTCCTATTTTTTTAAGTTTCCCTTTTTTCCCTTCTTAACTAAAACTCAAATTAGCAAGTGCAGAAAAATCACCTTTTACCCCTTTTTCTTTTCAATTAATAAATTTTAACTAGCATATGTAGAAAACAATCATTTTTTTTTTAATTATACCCCCAAAGTAATTTGATTTTAATAAATTAATTGAATTTCTTACCCCCTTCTCGTCACATGTTTAATTATGATTATGATTATTATTTTTTTTATCACACGTATCATTTAGACCTAGATTTTAATTTCCTAGGTTGGGCGACATTTTTATTAGGGAAAATGTTTTTTTTTATTTTTTTATCTTACTTATCACGTCATTCATTTTAAGGCCAACTAGGTTTATTCACTTACCTGTTGAAATCACGACATTATCTTTAGGATGCACTAGGTTCTCCAAGGGTGCCACTCACCCTTTTTTGTTCTCCTTGCATGACATGCCCTTCAAGACGCACTATGTGCTCCAAGGGTGCCACTCACCTCTTGAATGACTTGGTAGACATCAAAAACCCCTGGAGTCAATACTCTGCCAGGATATCTTGTGGGAAACTAAGGGCCTCTAAGGAATAAGGCCCCTGCCTTATTGTGCATCCCTTAGAATCATCGTGAGCAACTGTCACATTCTTCCCTCATGGCATCGTGGATCTTCTCGAACTAGGCAATCGTTAAAATATAGTTTGATCCATGGCGAGTGTTAGTAGGTTGTGGCAGGGCTAGTGTCCACACCTCTCCCTCAACGTCTCTGGTTGTCACCTTAGGGTGTGTCACCTTAGGGTGTGTCACCTTAGGGTACCCCAATATTGTTTGTAAAGAAAAAGGATGGAACTTTGAGAATTTGTATTGACTTCAGGCAGTTGAACAAGGTAACTGTGAAGAACAAGTACCCTTTGCCTAGAACAGATGACATCTTTGATAGGTTGAAAGATGTAAAAATATTATCCAAGATTGATCTCAAGTCAGGATATCATCAGGTAAGAATTAAAGAAGAAGACACGAGCAATACTTCTTTCAGAACAAGGTACGACCATTATGAGTTCACATTGGTTCCATTTGGGTTAACAAATACACCAGTTGTTTTCACGTGTCTCATGAATGGTGTATTATGGAATTACTTGGATAAGTATGGCATTGTATTCTTGGACTATATTTTGATATATTATAAATCTGAATAAGAGCATGAGAAACAATTGAGAATGGTGTTACAGATATTGAGTGAGCATCAGTTGTATACCAAGTTGAGAAAGTGCTCATTTCAGTAGAAGCAAATCCATTACTTAAGCCATATCATCTCCAAGTAGGGGATAGAAGTAGATTCAGAAAATATAAAGGCCATTAAGGGATGGCCTACACCAAGGAATGTCTCAGAAGTGAGGTCATGCATGGGCCTTGCAGGTTACTACAAAAGCTTCGTTGAAGGGTTCTCAAAGATTTCACACCCAATTAATTCCTTATAGAAGAAAGGTTCGAAGTTTGAGTGGACACAATATTGTGAAAGAATTTTCCAACACTTGAAGAATTTATTAACAAGTGATCCAATACTAAGGATTGTTGATCCAAATGAAGATTTCATTGTATGCATGAATGCATGTAATGAGGGACTTGGTGGAGTCCTTAGTAAGAATGGGTATGTAGTGTGGTATGAATCAAGGAAGCTAAAGGAGCATGAAAGACATTGTGCAACTCATGATTTGGATTTGGAATCCATAGTGCATGCATTGAGGATGTGGAGGCACTACCTCATGGGGAAAATATTTGAGTTGAGGACAGACCATAGTGGTCTTAAATACTTGTTTGGACAACCAACTCTGAATGCTAGACAAAACAGATGGTTAGATTTCATCAGTGAGTATGACTTTGACATAAAACATATCAAAGGTAAAGAAAACAAAGTGGCTCATGCACTCAACCAGAGAGTGCATGAGATGCATGCTACAACGATTAGCATGTGTCAATCAGATTTGAAAGATAAAATTCTAAAAGATGCAAAATCAGATCAGAAGTATATGGAGTTAAGGGAAAAACTTCAAAAAGGTAAATTATAGCAGAAAGTTGAAGACTATAAGTTGGAAGATGATGATATTCTTAGATACAGAGGCAGAATTTGTGTGCCAAATTCACGAGAATTGAAAAATCTGATATTGGGAGAAATGCATAATGTACCTTATGTTGGACATCCAGGTTACCATAAAACTATTATTGTTGTCAAGAGCCAATATTATTGGCCAGGCATGAAGAAAGAAGTTGTTGAGTTTATTGCCAAGTGTTTGGCATGTCAAAAGGTCAAGGTTGATCATAGACATCTAGTTGGTTTGCTACAACCATTTCCCATTCCTTAGTGGAAGTGGGAAGTGGTAACAATGGAATTTATCACTCAGCTGCCAAGAACTAGCAAGTAGCATGATTATATCATGGTAGTGGTGGAAAATATGACCAAAGCTACCCATTTTATTCCAGTAAATCTTACTCACAAGGCATATAACATAGATGATGTTTATTTGAGAGAAATATCTCGATTGCATGGAATTCCCAAGACAATTGTGTCTGACAAGGATCCAAAATTTACCTCAAATTTTTGGAAGGGATTGTTCAAGGGATTTGGAACAAATCTGCATTTTAGTACAACTTATCATCCAGAGTCGGATGGATATACAGAAAGGGTGAATCAAGTAATAGAAGATATGTTAAGTATGTATGTCATGGATAAACCATTCAAGTGGGAGGATTATCTACACTTGGTATATTTTTCTTACAATAATGGGTACCAAGCATCCCTGATGATGAGCCCATTTGAGGCACTCTGTGGAAGAAAATGAAATACATTAGTCAGCTAGGACAACCCAATAGACCGCATAGTAGTTGGACCAAAACTACTTAGAGAAATGGAAGAACAGATAATGAAAATAAAGAAGAATTTAAAGGTCACGCATGAAAGGAAAAAAATCTATGTTGATAAAAGCATAACTCACAGGGAATTTAATGTGGGTGATCATTTGTTTCTGAAAGTAAATGCCAACAAAAGTTCCCTTAAGTTGAGAAATTGCTCAAAGTTGGAAGCGCAGTTTTGTGGGCCATTTGAAATCGTGGAAATGATTGGGCCTGTGGAATACATGATTGTGTTTCTTGCATGAATGCATATTCATAATGTATTCCATGTATCATTAATTGAAAGATATGTGCCTAATACTAATCATGTCATTGATTTGAATGTGATTCAGGTGGAGCAAGGAGGTTTTCAAGTGAATTCAATGTGCATATTGGATCAGAGGATCAAGCATCTCCAGAATCGAGCTATAGGGCTATTAAAGGTCTAATGGACCTGGTATGACCTTGAGGATGCAACTTGGGAGCATGAAGATTTTATGTAGGTAGAATACCTGCATCTTTTTTAGAACTTTTGAAATTTGATTGTACATGTGTATATACTTCACTGAGGACAATTCATAAATAAGGGAGAGGGGATTGTAATACCCCTAGGCTGAACCCTAAGTGTACATATGAATGTAACTAAAATTTACATATAAGATGGTGAGCTGAAGTAATAAGTTGTTGGTTTGGTTATATGCACATTAAGTTAGTGCGTGATAATATCACACAAAAGGAGAGTGTGCAATTGCAATTTAATGTTTTGGAGTGCACCTTTGTAAGTACGCAGGAATGGCGCACTGGAAGTGAAACAACTTAATGAATGCAACACGCACTGGTTTAGTGCACAAGTTTTGAAGGCCAGAGAAGCCTTTTGTATATAAGTCATGTTGTAATGTGCACCTGTGTAAGGGCACAAGGGTGGTGCATTGAGGAAAGAGTATGCGTAGCCCATAAGTTCTACATGCACTGGTTTTAGTGCGTTATCTATATATTTTGAGGCTAGTGATCCTGGATTCAAAAGATCAGTACTTCAGTACTAAGTTTGTAAATGTAATCACACACAATATAATGAAAATACATCGTTGTGGAAGACTGACCACATAAAAGAGAATGGGGGGCTTAAACTCCACTAACTGATGTCAAGGGGGTTGGGTTAAAGGGGATTAAACCCAAAAGGGAATATTTTATTAATATTTCTTAAAAAGTGTAAAGTAAGGATATATTATTATATTCTAAGTCATGGGGAGGGGCCAAGTGGCTAAAGGTAGTTCTCAACATGACAAGTGTCAAGTTGGAAACATGATGTGGACTGAAGGAAACTCTCAACCTGACAGGTGTCAAGTTGGGAACATCCAGTCAAATAGTTTTGACTTATTCCATTCTGATATATTTCCATGGATCATCATTGGATCTTCACGAGTTGCGATGTGGAGTCGACTATTCTGTCATAGAACTGAAGTGTGAGTTGCAACTGACTGTGACTGTCACTAAACCCGATGGTTACTATGACTAATAGAATGATTAATGTCACAGATACTTGTGTATGGATTAGCTTGGAAAGTTATACTAAAAAGGAGATTTTAGTAGGCCCATGGGGCTTTGGAATGAAGAGGCGGGTTTTCATGCCTGTGGGACTTTACATTCTCTCCAGGTGAGATAATTGCTAGGAATTATTTCCCAAGGTGCCAAACTGCAATGATAAGGCTCTGAGACTTCTTGTATGACTTGTTGTTGAATCCCTGGAGGGGAAGTGGGGTAGAAGAAGGACTGTTGAGAAGATAAGTGGCACACTTCCTGGGGTGGGACAGGCATGTGAAGAATGAGAAACTGTAGGTTGTTAGTGTGAATCGACATTTGTGACAAACTTTCCTATAATGGAGTCACCTATGACTGAATTACCCATGACTGAGTTCCTATTGAGTTCGAAATGTTATCCTAGTTGGGAACCCTTACCCAAGTGGAGTTTATACCCAGCTTGGGGGTGACCCATTGTTGAAATTGTGAAGAATGTGGTCTAAGGTTGGTAGGAATCTGCACGGTCTGCCCACAATTGGTGTCTTTCATTCAAAGATAAGTGCCAATTGTGTATTAAATTATAATTGCAGTAGTAATTATGCAATTGTTTTCGTGGGTTTATGCTATTATGTTACATGTATAATTTTGTTTATGATTGTGTATAATTCTATTATGATTTTGTATATAATTACGCATTGTAGAATGTATGTTTATGTTTAATTTAGTGACAGAGTTGTGTCAGAGCAATTTCAGTGGAATTGCTGGTAAATTGGTATCAGAAAAGAGTTTGGTAACATGGGTATGCTACAAATGGTATCAGAGCTGATGATAAGAGAGAATTGATGTTTGAGTGATGTGACTCAACGTGGTTGTCCAGGTGCATTACAAATTGGTATCAGAGCAAGAAATTTTTAAGTGGCATTTCCCAATGGGTGGATGGGGTTGTTACAAAACAAATTTGTACTTCTTTTATCTTAGCTTTCTTTCTTAGCTTTACAAACACTTTTTTATCAATTTTGAATATTTGTAATGCATATTTTATATTAGAATATAGATTGGGTATTGGGGAATTGAGAGTGATGTGAGGGGGGGGAGGGGCCATATGAGCTTCCACCTTCATGTGGTTGGCCCTGTTCAGTAGAGAATAATTTATTGGAGCTGTTTAATCTTGGAGAAAACCTCCCTTGATCCAATGAAGCAAAAACATAGTCAATGTTGACTTCGTTTCTTATCCTTTAGATTGAGGGAGGTTTTCTCCAAGTTCAAACATCTCCAACAAATTATTCTCAAAACGAAGAGGAGATTATTTAGTATTTCAATTTATTTACATATCTATTGCTTTTTTATTTTGTTCTAATCGAGTAAATCCATGTTTCAATCTAGGATGATGAGGGGCTAGTCCAAAAAACAAGGCTTATAAGGTGCTTGGAAGCACTGCCAAGGTATGTTCTGACATTCTCATAAATATGCATCTTAGAGTAAACAATGCTACCAATATGAGTTGTATTCATTTTATAGATATTTATGGAGGTTGAATGACTTGGCACTGCAGGTATTAGACAAACATAATGATGGATGATTTGTGAACAGGGGAGGTATGTTATCCAAATCATTTACTGACTAAATAATGATGTACAATTGGAATTGTTATGCTTCTTAGAATGAGGATCTCATCATTAAATAATGATTTTGTACAATATGGATTATTTTGCATTGCAATAGTTTAATCTCTAATGAATTGGTAACACCCATACCATTGGATAGAATGTGATCCCTATCCAATTGTAAAAATACCCATGATTTCTCCTTGTCTTCATAGAAGAACGTTGGTAATGAGAGTGCAATTTATTTAAAAGTTGAAGTTGATTCCATACTAGACAACAACAATCAACCTAGTAGCTTCCTAGAATGTCTTATATAAATAATTGGTGTGGGGTAATCATTGTGCAACACATTTTATTGTTAGCCATGGATAGTCACCAATGAGGTATCTAATTAAATTACATAAGTTGGAAAGAAGGTTACTCATTTTTTATCTGCAGTGAAATAACTCATGTATCCACATTTATTCACAAACTCATCATATCACATGACATGTATTTGGAATGGCAATATTACTGATGCTAAAGAAAAAAATGACACTTATCTCAGGTAGTCTCTGGTTATAGTAATTTCTTATAATGATATATGGAACATGCTTTGGTTATCTTCATTTTTCATTTAACCTATTATTGTATTTACAAATGCAAGTCTGAAGGGCGGTCACCGCCACGATCCACAACGCATTTCCGAGAAGGTATCTTCTACCCATGTTTTTTTATCCTTGATTTGGTTTTTTTGACATATTTGGGAGCCTACGGAAAATAACCAAGGAAAGGATATAAAACATGGGAAACACATGAATCTTCTTGAAGATTAATGAACAACTTAATGGTGAAGATTGGACATGCAGGAACAACATAATGGCGAAGATTGGACATGGAACAACCTGAAAACACTCTGCTGGGAATTTGGCTCTATTTCAGGTTCTATGATGGATGACCAGGTATATTATGTTTTCCGCAAATGTTATTTCTATAGTTGTAAGAAGAAAATAGCACAACAATAGAGTTAAACAAATTTTTATATATGCATTTTCTGTGTTAACAACAATAGATTAACCATTTATACAAGTTCATATTTTTTTGATATTCTACTGATTGTTATCGAAGGATATTCTACTAATATTATAAACGAAATTGGCTGCCAACTCTTCTTGCAACTTCTCTAGAGGTTGCTAGTGCAACATTTTTGTGTGTGCATGACATATTTATATATTTTTTTGAAAACACTTACAGTGCAATTTACTTTGGGAACTATCAATATGGTACTAGCTTATGACTTTATACAATTTACTAAGTTTAAGTATGGGAGGACCATCAAAAAACCCTATTAGGTGTGCTAGTACCCAAGTAGAGTAAGTTTTGAGAAACCCATCAAAGTGTAAGTATGAATGAGTGGTATGGCATGGGGTTTACTTCATGGTCATGGTGCCATTGACATGCAAGGCCACATGTGATGTTCACCTCCATGAGAACCTATGTACTGGGATCACTTAGTGCATTGAGTTATCCTTTCCTCAACATTTTTTATTTCCACCCCTATCTTTCCTTTTGATATTTATTAATTGATTTGCAAGCCCCTTTTAGATTTATGCATTTATTACATAAGGATTCAATTAAGTCCTTTTCTTTTGATATGCATTCAATGCATTAGGACTTAGGGTGATGGCCTCATAGTGAGTGAGTAGATCTCAATATAACTTGTCTTTTGATTTATCATTCACATCCCTTTATTTATTTTTCATTTTGAATATATAAAATGCTCTTTCCGTTCTCTTACTAGCTACATTAACCTTGGGCATTACATTGCATTAACCTTTTACCAGCCAAATATTACTTCTCTATTACATGGGACTATCTTACTATCACAAACAATTCTATGATATTGTCTTTTGATTAGAAGTGTTATGAAACAAATTATTAATCCTTTCTAATATGGATAGTTAAAGTGCATACCATTCCTAGGGTGTTGGAAATTTCATAGTGGTAATGGTATTGGTATTGCATATTTCACAATTCACTTGATTAAATATTGAAACCTATCTACACAAATACTCAAGCTAATAGGGGATTTGATAATCTTGTCAAGGAACTCATTTGTTCTTTTTATTGTTTATTGCTAGTTTGGTCTTCAAAATTATTTGTATTATTTTCTTCACATCTGTTAATGGTCATACAACAACACTTTCACCTCCTCTTTTCATTATTTTCTTAGATGACAACACCCTTGTCATAAAGTACACCCAAGTCAAAACTCTTTTCACCTGATACATGCCTCTACATATATCCCCCTACTAGCCCCATTGTCTTTCTTTCATAATTCACTCATCAATATCTCCCTTTCATCCTAATACTGGCACTATCAATATATAGTATTCAATCTATTGTTCCTCTAGACCATGACACCTTGTCATAATGCTCCTTTAGCACAACTTAATCCACCTCATGCATGTTACACTCCTGTACTAATCCAAATATTACATGATTTATGACAAACTCAATTCATGATCCAACCTCCAGGGATTTCGTTGAACCTATCGTTCCCACTTCTTAAGTATGTTGGTCTCATCTAGGGTAAACACATCGATTCATGGATTCATAGTATGATCGCCTTCTTCAAATTACACCCTAAACTATATAAGAATAACTTTTTTACCTTAGCATAAAATCACATAGAAGGTTTAGCATTGGATTGGTGGTAGAATTAGTTGGATACCATTGAACTTTTTAACAACCCAAGTGACCCCCCACCCAACCAAATGATTGATTATATAGAATTTTTTCAAGCAATCCACAATTGTTTTTGCCCTCATAGATATAGAAAAGATTTAATGTGTCACTGGTTTCAACCTCAACAAACTCCAATATAGTTGGTTAAACAATGCATTGCTTTCTTCACCAAGCTCTGGCTTCATCTCCACATCACTACCACTAAAAAGGTACTCATGCTTAAGTTCAAATCCATTTTATTAGATTATTTTCATCATGAAGTGGACTTGTTTAAGAGCCCCATGTTGCACAAGGTTGTTCTCCTTTCCTTGGAAATGGAAAGTAATCTATCCACCCTATTCCCCTTACCTTCCCCTGGTCTTCTCCCTCTTCCTCCCATTCTAGCTATCAATGCCACCATCACTAGATCTCTTCCCATTCCTTTGAAGAATTTTGTTACTTCAATAGAAATCCCACACTCACACCCAACACACCTGACCTATGAACCATTATACTCAAATGAATACCTCACAAAACCCTAGGGTACTATGGTATCATGCCACCCCTCTGCCATGAAAAAATGAGATAAGAATGATAACAACAAAGAAAATAAGGTAAATATATAAAACCCTTGACATATTGTTTTCCTTATTCACTTGACCAAAGGCCTTCTTATAGTTTTACAACGGGTCCACATAAAACTAGCTACCAAACTGAAAATAATAGTATAAGATGCACATAGCTTGAAGACTAGAAGAAATAGTAAATAATTCAATGCACGTAGCTTGAGGGTTGAAAGTATGCAACTAAATAATAATGAATGCAACTATAGATCTACGAGTGTGTCTGCAAAGGAGGAGTGCTACTGGTGATGTGGTTTGTTAGTGTGTCCTTGTGTTTCACATTAGTTCCTCTTAGTTTAGATTATAAGTGTCCCCACTTTTCTCCCAAACTCTAAAATATTCCAAGAAGAGGAGATGGACTATAAAAAATAACATTCCAAACATAGTGTTTAATGGAATAGAGGTGAATCTAGCTAGATGTCAAAGAGATGGACACCAAGGATGAATAGTTTTGTTGGAACTAGTACGTTATCCTTGTGAAGAGAAGGATCTAGGGAGTCATATAGGAATAGAGTCAAGAAAGGTTGAAAGAGAGACGTGTGGTGTGGAGCATACATGGACTATTGACGCAAAGAGAAATCACATGTGGTTAAAATCCAATCACTGCTCCCATGAATTCCATAGGTGGTGTAATAAAACCTATGAGGTTTTGTGGTGGCATGTTGGTAGTATGATAAATAAGAGTCTCCAAGAGAAAGTTTTAGTGGAACTATAAATTGAACTACTATAGAATATTCTAGAACTATTGATGTGTCATCATTTATTCTCAATTTAGGAATGGCTCTAGAGAGAGTAAAATCACTAAAAATATCATTTTTCCATACTGCGTGAGGTAGTGCAAGAAGAAGTGGCACTATAAGGAGAGTGGTGTTATTGTTGGAGGTGTTAAATGAATGGTATGAAATATGTCCCTGCTAAAGCAATGTGAACCTTAGTGATGAAATGCTATGCTAGAAAAATGTTAATGAATTTATGTAGAGGTGTAGCTTGCCAAGTGAAAAACTTCATCTCTAAAAGGAAGGGGATAGATGATACACACGTGAGAGATGGGACTAGTAAACTAAAGAAAAAAGGAGTGGCTCTAGGGAGAGAAAAAATGTTGAAAGACATATAAATCCATGTTGAGTGTTGATCTACAAGAAGCTATGGAATTGTAGAGAGATTAGTTTTGTTGTTGAAGATTGAGTAGCTTATGTGAGTATATTCCTAATGGGAATGTCCCATGGTTGTCAATGTTGGAGTAATGTGGAACCTTATGTCAAAATGTTGTGTTGGCCCACAAGTGTTATGGCTTCATGTGAGACTGCTCAACCCAGAACTGGAATGAAAGTATGAAATGGGCCATATTTGTAAAAATGAATCCTCCTCAACTGGACAAGTGATAGTGAGGAATATCACCTCATGCATTTTTGGAATCATAAATCATGCCTCCAATAGAGTGTTATTGATACTTGGTGAAAGAGTTATATTGTCTTCCTGAGTAGATACCATGTGCAATAAACAATGTGTGGCATGTGTTGAGTTATGTATAATATCCAAACTAAGATGATAAGTGTTGATGTTGTACCAGGACTGTGTAATAGAAACTATTGGAGTTCTAGTGATCAATGTTAGGGTGATAGTAAGATAATGTGAAGGGGGTTGGTTGTGCTACATGAAGGAATCAAGACAAACCGTCAAATTTTGCATGTGGTGTACTTTAGGAGAAAAACAAGTGACGAGATTTGTCAGAATAGTAAGCACGTGTTGAGACATTGTTGTGGTTGTAGAAAGAAAAGTATTGTTGTTTCCAGAAGTCCTGGAAAGTTGAAGTGCTAGACTAGGTAGGTTGAAAAGAGATAAAATTTATATCTTACAAGAAACAACTATTATTTGCAAGCATGTATTAGTTGTGTGCTGGTGTTGGTGAATCCTATGATTTGGAACAAGAGGCTCATGCCATGGATATGTTGAAATACATGCTATAAGTTTTATTGTTGTAACAACTAAAAGCATGAAGGGAAGGAAGGATCGAGGAGATAATGAGAAGAAGGGAAATAATATGATGTTGATAATAGGTATAAGAGTGTAGATATTTCTTTAGTGTATGGAAATGGAAAGGAAAAAGGTGGTTTTCTAGAGATTGTACCCATGTATGAAATGATAAAGAACATAAACAGTGTGTCCAAAACTCATACTAATAGAAAAATGAGACTTTAAGGTGAAAATGAATGATATGGAGATACCAATCATTGGATTGAGTGGAATTGCAAGAGAAAGATAGTGACGTGCTAATGGGATAGATGTAAGGTGAACATAATATCTCTTTCCATAAAATGTAGGCATGGAAGAGGCCACCAATGGACACATATTCTACTAAGTTTTATGTTCTCCTCCTTGGATGCCAACTCTTCTTGCAACTTCTCTACAGGCTACTAGTGCAACATTTTTCTATGTGTATTGTGAATTTATCTTTATTTTTTAAACATTTACAGTACGGTGGTCTTCCGACGCCCCCTTGTATCACTTCTGATGAACTGAATTATGGTCGATATAGAAAATTCATCGATGAATAGATTCTTTTTCCTATGACTTCTGATGAACATAGGCTCTATATCGTTTCACTTCTGATGAAGGAAATGTGGTTGATATATAAAATTTTTTGACGAATAATTTCTAGTTCGTCGCACTTCCAATGAATGAAACATGACCGATATATATTCTTCATCGACGAATAGTTTCCATATCATCTAAATTCTGATGAATGAAACGTGGCTAATATGGAAAATTATTCAAACAATGATTGCACTCGTTTGTCTCACTTCCGACGAACGAAAACATCGGAAGTGAGATGACCATTTATGTCACTGTAGAATTGGGCCTTCAATGACACGTGTACATCATAGATGTCATAATTTATATGACCAGGGTATCTGTCGGAAGTGAGATAGTACCAAAATCGACGTTTGGGGGGACCAGGTTTTGTCAGGATCCCAACAACCATACGTAGAATTACGATGAAAGTGTCATCGAAAAATGACCCAAATTTACTAGTGTTATGACATTTGGTGACCAATCAAATCATAACACGTGGAATATTATCATACTTTGACACATGGGAAATGACTGGGCGCTGACTTGACATTGACTGGATGATGAATGGATATCGACTGGGCCATCCAAATTTTTATTAATTCATGAAATTTCCTAAGGCATGAGAGCTACACCAAGGTATCCACAATATCCTTTGTTCCACATGAAAAGTATGGAATATTTTTCATTATAAACACTAAAATTTTCAACTACCACAACGCATGTGGGATTTAAGAGGCAGAATAAAATGAAGGGCTAGGATTGATCCACAAATTTGATGAACGCTTGTTGAGTAACGACCTTTCGAAGTTCATAACTCAATATTCGAGTGTCTGTTTTGGACAAAATATACCTCGTTGGAAAGGTAATTTGATGAAAAATACAATGGGATAGGCTTCAAGAGATGAATTTGGCCATAATTATCCTAGAAATTAAAAGAACAATCAGATCTATTTTCATGACTTGTTGGTAAATTTATTCGGAAGCTCAACTTCCCGAGGCTATAACTTGAGATCAATAACTCCAAATATCGCTCAAGAGGACTTGTTGGAAATATATAATGATGACTATTTCTCCTAGAATGGTTTCCATGGATTAGAATTCACTTATCATGCTCAGAGAATTAAAACACGTTCCATTTATTAAAAGGTGGTCAACTTGAAAAATTGGAATTAAAAGTTTATTAAATAACTTTTATTAAAGGATTAACTGGGTCCCACTTGGAGGAATTAATTTATATGACACAGATTCATTAATGAGCATTTAATCAAGCATTAATTCCAAAAAGAGGAAGCATGTGGAAACTTCTAGAAGAACATAAACCCAAACTACTTCAAGAAGCATTGGAAACATATTTAAAAGAAGGATAGCACCATCAAAGTAGGGTTTATAAATTCAAATCATCAAGTAAGGTTCACATCATCAAGACATCGTTGTTCATCCATAAATATGTAGCCAAGTTTCTAATCAACAAATAAAGATATCCATTTTTCTTGATTCATCTTTTTCTACAAAATTTCTCTCAAGGATTTATGTTTGTATTTCTGAATTGAGCATAAGGCTAATTTTTTTAGTGTATTTTTTATTCTTCCATGTCTCTTTCTTAAATATCATGGAGTATTTTACAACGATATATGTGACTGATAAATGTAAGAAAGCATTGTCTAAATGATTCATGGACGTTTATTCCTTGCATTTGGCAAGATTTATTTATGAGCATTAGTCAATCAGTTTGTTGAAATGCTTTGTATTGTTGAATATATTTTATGAAACTCCACAAAGAACTACTTTGGGGTGTAACTTTAATGATTTCTTGAACCTTGGGATTTATGAACATGATATTTTTGGAGTATACCCAACAAACTGGTTTCAGTTTTGAATACAGAACTCGTTTAAAGTTATCTGAAATGATCAACACCATTTCATTGTTTTTCTTTTGAGAGGATATGGTTGCATCTTATTTTTGCAAGTGTTTCATAGGGTTGTAATAATGAATCTAAGCACACATTTATTTTGATATTGAATCATTCCTTTATCTTTTTATTGTCAAAGAGTTTCTCGGTTTATTTTTGGGCAAATGTTGCACATAAAGAGCAATTTGGTTGTCAAGAACCATTCTATACATAAACTAAATCAATAAATATTTGGGGTTTGTTGTTTATCACTCTCCCATTTGGTAGTTCAATACATGAACATCAAGCTACATCTTTGGAAAATTATAAAGGATTACCAACTCTATAAACATGCAAGGGGATTTTATTCTCATGAGGTTGTTGTTGGGATTGTAACCAATCTAAACATCAACAACCCTTTGAATTCCTTGTGGTTTCTCTTGAGTAATTCTTGAAAATATATTTTATTTCATCATAAGTGAATTTATGTATATCTCCAATAACAATTAAATCTAAGGCTTCCATCAAGTCTTCTCTTACTCCTCTAAGCAACACTAATTTGGGTGATTCATCTTCAAGTTTGAAATTTGTAGCATGTTTATAACTAAAATGAAATCTCTCAACATAGCCTTCCAAAGTTTCATCATCCCTTTGTGTCATATGGAAAATTCCATACCTTTTTTCATGTTCTTTACAATATTCTTTATACTTATCTGAAAATAAATTCTTCATTTCTTCCCAAGTACCAATACTTCCTCCTTGCAGTCCCATAAACCATGTAACGAACCTCCTCGTTATGACAACAACTCTGATGATAGGTGCAATTTTTTTTTTTGATAAAGTGTGTGCGCGCGTGGAGAAGTAACAACACACTTAATTGTATGACGCCACTCGACAACCAACAAGATGCAACCACAATGTTCAGCACAAGAAGACTGAAGGCACATAACACAAACATTAAGACATACTGGGGGGTGCACAGTGAGAACACATTGGGAAGAATCCATGGTGTTAGGGTTACTATTTCTGCACAGGAAAGAAGGTGTTTAGTCTTATGTCTTCTTGAAAGAAGATTAGACAGGCTCCTGGCCGACTGCTCAGGCAGAAACTAGTAGCTCGTCCTAGAACAAGACGAACACAACAAGACGACCCCGACATATCACAGTGACAACAAGCAATAAACGCCCCTAGACCAAGGCATACAACTAGCAGCTATAAGCAGAAAACGACACCAGGTGTTAAGTACAGTACAGTAACAGATGGAAGAATCCAGCAGTAGAGTTTACTATTTCTGCACAGAAAAGCAGGGCTTTTAGTCTTATGTCTTCTCGAAAGAAGATTAGACAGGCTCCTGGCCGATTGCTCAGGCAGAAACTAGTAATCTCCGGCAGGTGTGTCGCAAGAGTGGAAACCCTGCCTTTAAGGGCCCGAGACTCTTGATACGGCACTAGATTCCTTTCACCGGAATTACACACAGACATAAATACTAACTACAGGAGGTGTCTATATCCTGCCTGACACAACCAACTAAGCAACCAACTGAATACTATCAAGTACAACATAACCAAGAAGAACAAATACATCCCTCACGGAAGGCGCGTGACAAAAGGACTCCGACCACGAAACCCAAGTTCAACATTAATCAAATGAATCAACAACCCCCATTTACTAACTCTGAGTAATTTATTGTACATAAATCCAGGACATTCCACTAAGTACGTCTTATCAATATCGATAGATTACACTAACCTTACAATAAGATAACCATATCATTTCATCTCTAATTTCAATAACATTGAAATAAAATAATGGTTACACATTCAAACTCTAACCTTGCAATTTTTATATGGTACGAGCAACACAATTTCATATTTCAAACAATATTTTACAATTACGAAATTTATAACAATTATTCAATGACCTAAGTATGCCACACATTCTTCCTTTACCTATTGCGAGTCTATAAGCTTTAACATTAGAAGTTACATCCATTAATCATTCCGAGCACCCTAATAGTCTTAGCCTTAGCTTGGCCAAAAGCATTAACCTAACAATTCATTGCCCTTCCCTTCATTATGTTCTATTGCATTAAAATTCATCAACCTAACATTTCAATACACTACATTATTCGATATTTACCCTAACAATGCTACCTTATAACGCCATGATTTATTTAACAATACTACTATCAACACCAAATTATTTTTACAAAAATCAATTTAAAAATTATTACAACTTTCAACAGTATTACCCTAACCATTATTACCATTAAACCAATAAAACAGGGCAGTGGTAACAAACCACTTACTTCCAATAGAATGAATCAAGGTCACTATTCATGAAAGGAATCAGCATATCCTTCCCAACAACATCATAACTAGATGGTTGTAGTACCATATGTAATAACTTATGTGTGGTTGAAGACAGCTGTATTGAAGACAGAACTATTCCCATAGAACAGCATATTAATATTGATGACTACTTACCTATGTATTGGCAATGATTGCATATATAGTTGACAGTGATATATGTGCACTTTTAAATATCATTTAATTGAAAGTACTAAATCTTATTAAAAACATATGGACTCATCCCTCTGTTTTGAGACTACTCAACATATATATAAGGCCCAAGTTTGAATATCCTTCAAGGGCACGGATTGAACATTTGCATATCTTCCAGAAGTACCTAATACTAAAAAAAATCTTTCATACAGGACATCGAATTGAAACCTTGCATGACTGATATATCTAACATCCTGCACATAAATTATCGTTTAAGTGAATCTACGAACTCCTTTATTTATTGAGCTCCGAACCATTTGCAAAATGGACTAGCCCTCTACCTTGATATTACCATTATATTCAGCAAGAAGGCAAGGAAATTACGTTGCATGGTTACCACTAACAAAAGGAAACTATAATGAGAAGATCAAAGGATAGCCAGGCAGTTCGCTTCATACCAACAAAGTCGCATTTAAAATAACACGTCCCCACAGTTAGCAATGAATGGCGATTTGAACAGAGGTCCCACCAAGGCGTAAAAAGGGAAAATTTATACCGAAACACATGGAAGGGAAATTACAAAAACAGCCGGGCAGAAATGCCCCTCTTACCATCGACTCAGGTGTAATAAAAGCGATTATGACAGCAGCAAAATAACATATGATTGGTGGGCGCAGTAAGGGAGGGATTTAGCAAGCGTGCAGAGGTTAAATTAGTCACTCTAATATGGACGCAGGATGGAGGTTATACGCAGGGAGAGATTGCCAGATGCAGAGAACATTTAAAGGGTGAGTCGCTGAGTGTAAAGGATACATGGGTTAGTTCAATGGCCCTTCTCCCCATTCGCCCACACAGAGGATTTCGTCCCAGCATATACAAACACGCCCATACACAGAGGTAAAATGAAGGTCATTCATGCATTAAACTCAGATCAAACGCCCCAAATATATATCAGTCGAAGCCATTTAATCAAATTCCCAAGATAGACCAGTAAGACGTAGATCCTTCAACGCCCAACACTTACAATGCATGCCATAAAAAAAAACATGTTCTATCATCAACCACAACAATGAGTTACAAAAACGAAATTCCAGAATTCCACATTCAATAACAATTTCCCCAAACAGATTCTCAGAACTACGTCGCAGAAAGCATTCCTACGAAATTGCCAACAGAGTTTTTCAGTAACACAATACACAGTCCTAAATTATAACAACAATCATTTTATACAGTCCAGGATGCTGAAATAAAAGGATATAACAACAATATTAAAAATTACACATTCCCGCACCATTATTTAAATTGCACAGTCCAGAATTACGGCAGAATGATTTTATACAGTCAGAGCGATGAATAAAAAGGATATACAGCACAATATTACAGCGAAAAATTACATCCAAGCATTCTACCACCAATTAACGCGCATACATTTTTCCCTTTCGACTGTCTTGATTGAAGTTCACGCCTCGATTGATGTCCCGCGCTCCTTGCCGCTCCTGCTTACCGACCGCAGAAAGCTCACCGGTACCTCCCAGCCAATCGCTAGGGGTACTTTGCTTCCCCCTTAGCCCCCCGAGCCGCAAAGGGGCTACACAAGATCCAGAAATAAGACTAGCTTCTCAGCTCGCCTCCACGGCTGAGCTACCACTTCAATACAGCTGAGAAATTCCCAACTCCTCACAAGCAAACAGTCAAGCCAAAATTCAGCAGCGTAACGTTACACTCACCGTTCATCCCCCTTCTTCCTTCTTTTCCCCTTCTTTTATAGAAATTTGAGACCCACCTACTTTCCTAAATCATTATTAATTTAATTTTTTAATGACAATCCTCTAAAAATTCTCTGTCGTCCAAGTGTCACTCATCCCCCATGTTTCTCCAAATTAATTCTTTAATTTAAATAAAAGACTCATTTCCCTCACCCCCCCTAAAGTCGCTCCTTAAATTACTCCTAGGGTTCCTAGATCTCCTCTCATGCTTTTAATAACTTTCCTAAAATGAAGTTGCTGATTTTTAGTAACTTCTTAATTGTTGATTCCTTTTTGCTTTTTACCCTATGTTCCCTTACTTTCCTTTATTAAGTTTCCTTTATTACAAGTTTCCTTATTTCTCTTTTTTATTTCTCTCTTTTTATTTTTAAACACAAAAGATAAATGCGCTTATTAATCCTTTCTATATTTTTAAATTCACTACTTTTATACTCTCACATGTTTTTAACTTGATATTCCTTTTTACCATAACACCACGTATTTTAATTAATTTATTCCCTTTCTTCACTTTACCCCCTTTAATTTTAAGAAGACTTTAATTAACACCTAGGAGGGTTTTAGTTTACACCCTTATGTTTATTTTGTAGGATCTTTTCTTAGGGCTTATCAAAGTTTTATCTTAGAGATGTTTTTTAAAATTAGGTTTAGATTTGAACTGGGCAACAATTAATTAGGGGAGTCATTTTAAGAATTTCATCAGGCGTTAAGGTCTCAGGGTCATCTAGGTTGTCTCATCATCATCATCAATGCGACGTGCCCTTCAGGATGCACTACGTGCTCCAAGGGTGCCACTCGCCTCGTTTACCTCTGTGGCGTGACGTGCCCTTCAGGATGCACCACGTGCTCCAAGGGTGCCACTTGCCCACTTGTGTTTCTTTTGCGCGACGTGCCCTTCAAGATGCACCACATGCTCCAAGGGTGCCACTCGCCAACTNCATTTTAAGAATTTCATCAAGCGTTAAGGTCTCAGGGTCATCTAGGTTGTCTCATCATCATCATCAATGCGACGTGCCCTTCAGGATGCACTACGTGCTCCAAGGGTGCCACTCGCCTCGTTTACCTCTGTGGCGCGACGTGCCCTTCAGGATGCACCACGTGCTCCAAGGGTGCCACTTGCCCACTTGTGTTTCTTTTGCGCGACGTGCCCTTCAAGATGCACCACATGCTCCAAGGGTGCCACTCGCCAACTTGACTATTTGGTATACATCTATAACCCCTGGAGTCAACACTCTGCCAGGTGAACTTGTGGGAGACTAAGGGCTCTAAGGAATAAGGCCCCTGCCTTATTGTGTGCCCCTTAGAATCATCATGAGCCACTGTCGCAGTCTACCCTCATGGCATTGTGGATCCTCTCGAACTAGGTAATCGTTAACCTACAGTTCGAGCCACGGCGGGAGTGCTAGTAGGCTGTGGCAGGGATACTATCCACACCTCTCCCTCAACCTCTCTGGAAATCATGTGTGGCCCCTTTAATCCATATGTGAGTCTGGTCGGCAAGCTATCGTCAGCCTGCATCATCAACCATCATGTCAGAACGTCAACAACATATCATAAAATCAATATCATATCATCAAAACAAAGCAATATCACCGTAAATGAATCAACCCAAATAGCCCACTCCCTGACTCAGTCCGGAGTCCAAGGGGGTTCCACCGATGCCTCTGCATCCTCAAGGTCTGAAACCCTACACACTCAATGAAACTGAGTCAGCAACACTTGTCTACATCAAGTAGTAAAACATCATGTCGTCTATCAGAACGCATCATAATCAAGCACAAATGTATTAATATCAGAAAATTCTAGATCACTTGCGAGCAAGTGTCCTCAAAGAATAAGTTTTGTAAGTGCGCCAGAGCAGGATGTTACAAACCACCTTAATGCAACATCCTTCAAAGTTTAGGGAAATAGTCTTAACTTTTGAGCATCATTTTTGTATTCATATGTACAACACAAAACTTCAAATTCAAACAAGAAGGTGTCTAGGTATTCTATAGGTAGTCCATAAAATAGTGGAAGAACTGGAGGATTTATGTTTTTCATTTTATCTTCTTCATCACACTCTCTGATAGGAAATGTATATTCCTCTTCTTCATATTCTTGTTCATTCCTTGGTATACATATTTCTTCCTCATGTCTCTCTTCTCTATTTCCCATGTTGAACAAAGTAGCAAGTCCTTAGTCAGTATATTTGTATTTTACTCCATAGGTTCTGTGGAATCCCCACAAATCAATATGTGTTATGTCTTGTTTAACTTTAAACTCAAGTTCATCTTTCACATTATGAGAAGCTAAAAAATAATCTCCTTTCTTACTTGATTCCCTCGAATTAGAAGGTGGAGGAGAAATAGGTAGAAATCTTCCAAACTTATCTCTCCTTCTCCTCATTCATTCTTATTAAGAGAAGTAATCTCCAATGAATAAATTCCTAAATCCAAATGCAAAGACAATTACTTCAAAGATTGGTATTTCCGTGACAACAATGTGAAGAAGTGACAAGCTCAGATAATGCTTGGAATTTACACTCCATTAATCACAAGAACCTACTTTAATTATCAACTTGGAAACGTGAGGCTTTTCAAAACACCATGCATTGTATGTGCATTTTTAGGCTTTTAATTGCTTAGGCTTTGTTATTGTTAGCTATTTTTGTTTCTTTATTTTTTGGGGGGGAAATCACTTTTCTTGTTCTTCCTAATTTAATTAGAAAATAAAAATAAAATATTGAACTATACTAATTAAAAATTATTTAGCAGCTTACATTAATTACACTATAGAAAATTTATATAGAAAACTAGAAATTCTATGCTACAAGAATTTTATACAACAACAAAAAAAAAAACATGCTACAGGGAAATATAGAAACTGAAAAATAGTACTATTAAAACCTAACTGAATTTAATTCAACCTTTTGCATTGCTACAACACAGGTATTCCAAATTAATTTAGAATTCTTGTTTTAACCATAGCAAGAAAGATTAAAAACTGAAAAGAAGTTATAATATACCTAATGCATAAAAATAAATGCCTTAGACGGAAATATAAATAAATGACCAAAATTAATTACAAAATTATAGGTCAATAACATAAATGAAAGAGTAAGCTTTTCTAGACATTGAGATTGAAAGAACAATACTAAAATAAAGATTGTAGAAGAAATTAGGATCACCACAGTTGTAGAGTGGCCCTTGCTCTATAGTCTATTGAATGATCTGCATGCTAACTCAACCAATCAGAAGTAACATTAAATACCAATATTCAACAAAGATATTTTGTATTCCAAAATATGCACTAACAATAAAATGAACCCCTTAGGCTATTTTTCTCGTTTCTTTATATAAAAATTTCCCTTGAGTTCTTGAGTGGTTGCCCATTTTCAAGAAATTAACTAAAAATTGTTTTTAACTACTTTCCTCAAACCAAGGAGAAATAAAAGAAATCACTAGTTCAAGATAATTCATAGTATTAACAACTAATTTCTTTAATTGTTACACAAGCCACACTTTACACCTAACTAAGTGGTGATAAGTGTATGTATGTGCGAGCACTCATATGAGTAGTGTTCGATATGTCCTATGTGGCATCCTACATAATCATCCATCATTGCTTCATCATCAACTCCAATGGATCCTGATAAACACTTGAATATCCATATTTTAAAAAGCACATATGATTATGAGAAACTCTTTAGCACTAGACAATTTAATCGTCAGTAATATTCTTGTCGATGAAAAGCTCTACCACATTGCTAAATTTTAACAATTGATTCCAAAGTTGTTGAAAAAATATCTAGCACATGACAAATAACAAAATATATAAATCTTCTTCCTGAAATCCTGAAATCCAATAAGTTAACAACCCTAAACACATAGATCATGCATTCATGTTCTCTTCTTAGTAAAAATAGTTCATTTATCATAGATATTCAATCAAAAAATGCATATTACCCGGGAATGATAAATGGGGTAAAAATGGCTAACAATAGGCAAGAAAATGATTAGGTTATCTATTTAGAGAAGGATAATGATGGTAAGGTTGATGAAATAAGAGATGGTACTTACCTTACCCATCAATTACCTTCTCTTGATTGGCTTAGAGTATAGTTTCAATTCAATCCACATCTCACCAAGATCTTCCTTGATTCACTTAATCTTTGTGAAGTTATGTAGAATAGATCAAAATATTCCTTGAGTAGGAACACAATTGAATATGGTATGATTGTTCTAGTAATATCCAATGGAATCTAACCAAGGCTATTATTTTGTGCCAATATTCAATTGTTTGATCTTTAGTGGTTCCCTATATATCTTGTCAGTTAATAATCTGTTGTTTCTTTTACATACCTTTTTCCTTCTAATTACTTGAATTCCAAATGCTATAAACTTCTTTGGATCATTATCTTCCTTTGGTTTTAAATCTATCTTAGAAAAATACTAGAATCCTCACTTGACATCACTCCAACTTCTTACTAGGTCTTGTAGCCACAACCTTTGTTGATGAAACTTACTAGGTCTTGCAACCACAACCTTTGTCAAACATAAATGATTTAACATCATTAAGAGTAGATGTGACACCAAGAGTCTTACCTAGATATGAGAAGTTCAAAGAAAACCCTTTCTTGAGTGGTTCCCCACTTGCATGCCTTGAGTATGGCCCCCAAGGTGTAGATGAACTTATGAACCCAACAAAACTAGGGAATCCCTTCGTGATCCACTTATTGACACAACTATCTATATGCAAGACTGGATTAGTCTACCTTTGGTACACTTCAGTGAAGGCGATTGGGTCTTGTGCTACTCTTAGAGTATTAATAACCCAATGCTCGGGTGGTGGGTTGAACCTATGCCAAAACGTTGGCTAGACCTCTTCCCAATGTTTTAATTTTTTCTTATACATATCCCACCATCTAGAGAGGGTGGACCTCATTGTTGCATCCAGTTCCAGAACTATTTGTTCTTTTGGGACCATTAATCTAGTGTCTTCCATAAATTCCTCTAAATCCCCAATGCCAACAAATATGGGAGGGTTACTCAACTCTATACCAATCTAGTGCATTGACCTAATCATAGTGTAATGACAAAATTAAATCTTTTGGTTGCATTCCTGCCAATCCTAGAATGCATCTTGGCTATCTAAGTCATAGGAGAAAACATTATTCCATCTCACTGCTCCATCAGTCATAGGGTTAACATAATCATCTTGCATTCCATATATCAAGTTTTATAACTAATCAATCATTATTCCATCCATAAATTTATTCATTGGTTCTATGCACCAAGATCCCTTTATAGGATCCATAGGTTAAATCACTCTTGTCATGCTTTCTTCAAAATACATTTCCCCCTTTTCAAGTTGATGATGGATTCATTTTCATTGACCCATTAATTTTCTTGGGAAGGATGTTCACATTGGATCCTATGCCCAACATGACATCATGAATTATGTACCCATGGATCTCAACCAATTTTGGGTTTCTACTTTTTCTTAACATATTGAACTTGTCTCTTAGGTAGAGGGGCATGGATGGGTTCCTCCTCCATCCCTTATTAAATTGGTTGGATTTTGATTGAAACTTCCTTGTTAAAATTTCATGATATAGAATTTTAATGAGAGACAAGAATAAGCCCCAAATTACCTATGAAATGTGGTATTTTCATGTGACTTTGGGTTATGGTCCTGATACTTTCCTCCCTAGCCATAGACAACTAGTATGATTATGGGTAGTGGTATTACTACCTGCATCAATTCCTATTGCAACAGTAGCTTCTCGTAGTGCTTCCAAAGATTCCTTAAAGTAATCCTTTTGTTTGGATACATAAAAAATGGATCTATAGGAGAGTATTTTCTAATTTGAAAAGGATCCATGTTATCGCCATTGGCACTTGTGTGAGCCCCTCCTCTGATTATTACATTAATCCTTGGGTCCCCTGTTGGGACAAGGATTAAACATAGAGAAGAACAGATTTGAGATTAGAGGTGGTGTTTAAATACATTATAGCATTGAAGCATGAGAATTCTCCATGAGAGAGAAAAATATATCTCCCGATGATGATGATAGACTAATCAGAAGGATTGTCTATAAATAGGTTTTGGTCAAGGACCCTAACCAATAATCTCAAGTGGATTTGGTTGCACCTGTCCATAAAACGTGAATCTGGGATCCTAAGTGGACATGGTCAGCCAATATTTTGTTCGATCATCGAATCAAAGAAATGGTCAACCCACTCAACTGAAAAGGTTATGTTTACGATGGAACTTCATGTTCCAACACCCCCTCATAAACTCCTCTTGGAGGAAAACAAATTCTGCAGCTTTCCCCCCTAAATTGTTTTTGACTGCAATTTGATCAAAAAACAATACAACAACACTCCTTAGGAAGTATGATCACCATCAACATGGATCGAGGAAAAAATTCAGTCATCCATTACAAAATGGTTGCAAAATCGATTGTCCAAACATGGTCTTAGTCGGTTAGTTGACTAGACAACAAGACAACACCAATCAGTCAATGAGTCGACTAGACAAGAA
>JASDQU010099710.1:339512-375775 GCA_032191745.1 Picea mariana | reverse complement strand
GTAGCCCACACTGGGTGAACCACGTAAATCTGTGTCTCTCTTGTATTGTGTGTCTTCTGTGTTTTGTTTCTGCATTTGTTTTATTTTATTGCTCCGCGGTCCTGTTTTTCTAACAAAGAACGCACCAATACAATCAATATCTGTCAATCCAACAATATCTACATTAGGTACAATATGAAAAAGTACAAATCCCAATATCATTCAACTGGAAAAGAATGCACCAATATAATTATTCTATATCAATTGAACAGTCTTTGCATCAGGTACAATAAGCAGAAGTACAACTCCCAATAACACAGTCAAACATGGTTCAATCAGTCGTCACAAATCCAAGCACATCAATTGGATTTACATATTATCAAATTCAATTATTACCCCCCTTAAACATAACCGAGGGATCAAATTATCAGTAGTATAACATCATTGAAACAATAGTCTACATGCAATAACTAGTTGAAACTCAATTGACAAACACATAGTCGAAAAAACTTCCAATAGTTTGTCATCTTTGGTCAAGTCTTAGTCAACCAATATCCCAGTCGAAATCCAGTCCATTTTCAATTCAAGTCGAACCTTTGGTCGATCACTGTAAATAAATCAGTAATGAGGAGGATCTATGTACATTTATACAATCGATGATACATAGTGGTATGAAGTCTTCAAGCAACTAGATAAATGTGCCCATGACCATTCATAAATCCAACCAAAATCTATTCTGGTAGTTGGTATTGGTCCATGGTTTTGCATTTTATCCAGGTGGATATTGGTGGCCACCCGCCTATTCCACTTGGACCCCCACCATTTTTTCTTTCAGTTTTTCAGTTTCCTTAATTGTAGCACAATTTACTAATTTTGGCAGTTTTTCGGGTCCTAAACTTCTGGAGCCGTTTTGAGGCCCTAAACGATGTTTTTTGGGGAATAAACCTTTAGAGAATATGAGGCTGATGCAAACCATAATATTTTCTATCAATAATTGTATTCCTCGAATAGATATTTCTAACGATGTATCATATACATCAAACAAAGATAGTATGCAAAAGTTACGATCCCGGGAAATTGATGTACCAATTTACACTGACGAGGCCCATATTCTGGTGTTTCATCTCCTAGGGTTAGGTTTTTGGATGTTTAGGGTTTTCCATTGTTTCTAAATAATGTATAGGCTTTTGAGCCTCATTGTAACAGAGAGTTCAGAGGCATGTAGCCCCCACATCTCTTCTCAGAGATAAGTTACCAACACCCTAGCTAGTTTATTTCCATTCTGTCTGTAAACAAATTTCAGTTCTTTGATATTAATGAAATGAAGTGTTATTTTTGTTGCATCCTTGTATTTATGGTTATTTGTGTATTCTGTTGCATTCCTACATAAATTTGGATTAGTATTTCACGTCTCTTTTGCAAATATCTGAAAGCATGATTTCCAATCCTTTGATTTATATGGTGAGGATGGAGATAAGGCATAGAGGTCTATGTTGTATGATCAAGAAATATAGGTTCAAGGTCATGTGTAATCTTATTAGTAGAAAAACCTGGTATATCAGCAACAATAATATCCTCATTTGTTGGCATGTTAGGAATAACCATCTCATCAATCGATTCAACAGATCTCTTTGTTGGAAAATCAGTCTGAACTCCATCTGCAAGAAAAAAACTTCCCTGGTTGCAGTAAGGGAAGGTGTAGGCAAGGAGGAAACAAAAACATCATATCCAAGACTTGTTCTTGGTTCCTTCATCTTAGGATTAATAGGATCAACAATACCCTTTCCATTCTTCCTAAGTCCTCCTTTGGTATATCCCATCTTGCTAAGTAGTTGAGACCCTATATTTGTAGTGTGTTTTTGAAAAATAGGAGAAAAAACACAATCATTAGTTTTAAAGCATGAATTAACAACATCTTTCTTACACGGAGCGTTAGAGGGTGGAGAAGAAATGGGTGAGCTTGGAAGCTCAACAACATTAACATGCTTCTCACAAACAACTAAACTAGAAACAATGGTGGAAGAACAAGTAGGTGAGCCTAGAAACTCAATAACAACAATATTCTTCTCAGTAATCTTCTCAGCAGTATGCAGTTGGTGAATTTGTTCTTCAAGGTTTTATTTACAGTATTGCAAGCCTTGAAGAGTCTCATCCTTCTTAGTCAGTTGCAAAAATATGGAATTATAATATTCATTCAATGTATGATATTCGTCAAACAATTATTTTTTATCTTCTTGAAGAGGAGTAACTTATTCACGAAGCTCATCAATGGAGGCCTGCAAGTGGGAAACCTCACGAGTCAACTAGGCATTTGTTTTCGTCAACTAGTTGACTTATGTGCCCAATGTTGTATGAAGAAGAGATTTCATTTCTTCCTCCAAGTCTTCAAGAAGGTCATAATTACGTCGAAATTCATCTGCAAGAGTCTGGAAAAATCTTTCCATAGTGTTCCCCATGGTAGTAACCCTCCTAGAGTGCTCAATCACAATAATCTGGAACACGTTTTTTACAGTCTTTAACTAATTTTTCAATTCTGCATTTTCTATCTTCAAGGAATCATTTTCATGATAAAGGGTTTTCACCTCCTTCACGAGATCATCGAAAAGATCTATTTTATTTCCAAAACCATCCACCAGATCTTGAAAAATGGTTTCCATTGTCTCTTCTAGGTCAATTTTACTAGATTTTTCATCAAACCATTGTAGAAGGATAGTTTGAAAGAGGGAATCCTCATCTTCCAATTGGGTATGGGTTGTCTCCAATTCATACTTTAATCGTTTATTCTCAATTTTCGATTGTACAACGACATTTTGCAAGTCAATGACCTCTATGTGAAGTCGGTTGTGAGATTCTTCCAAGGCAATGTACTTCTTCTCTTGAATCTCTTGTAATTTATGTAGTACCAAAAATTCATTTTCATCCAACATTCCCATCGTCGATGGAGGGAAAGATCTAGGCACTAAATATATATAAAAAAAGGAGGTGGACTTGAAGTCGACCACATCAAGAAGCTCGATGACATACACCAAGATGGTTTTATGGTATATTCAATAAGTAGTTTGTCTCTATAGATCCATTGAAGTAAAGCTATGCACACACATATATAATGTTAGAGTCACATATCTGGTCATCCAGAAAAAGAATCCACCAATCCTCAACATGCACTTACACAAGCCATTATTCAAAAGAGAAAGAGATGGTTCGGTGTTTACACTGGTTGGCTAATTATTAACCCACAAATGGAAAATCTGTGTCGAGCAGATTCGTGGGGCAAGTAAACTACACCCTAGTTTAGAAATTTGGTCGAGGTAATCTGTAGTAGGATTTGGAAATGCTTTGGTCGCAAAGGAGGTATGCTAAGTTAAGCAAGAGAAATTTGAATCAAGGGAAGAAGCTTTGACCAGTCAAGTCAAGCCATAAATATTTCATTAAAAGAGGTGTATTTTATCCAACTTGAATCCCCCTTCCAATCGACAGCACAGATAGTCCAAATCAAGAGATTTTATCTGCAGGGTTTGGTCAAGTTGACTAATGCCACAAGTCAAACAAAATCTAGTCGACCGATACCAAATGAGGAAAGAGTGAGGCATAAAAAGGTCAATCTACTTTTATGTCGGATTTATGAGTCAAATGCCTCAAATGTCACAAATGGCCTCATCCACTAGTTGGGTTAGAGATATTCTAGGGCATCATGCATTCATCTGGTTGATTCGATTGAGTTCGATGGTCGAATGTCAACTAGTCGATTCAAGTTAGAACCCGACCAAGTCGAAAATCAAATGTGTTGAAATAAATTTTGCACGGTCTAATTGATAAGGGGTCCAATCAAGTGAGGGAGAGTCAAATCAATGACTCCAATTTCTTAGTCGACTGTCTAATTCTTAGTTGTTATCGATGCCTTTTCTAGTCAAATGACTTCACAATATTCGAACAAATATTCTCCAAATCGATGCACCATCATAACCCAAACAATTTTCGGTAGGTAGGGAATATGCTTGATATGTAGAACACATATGACAAAGGAATGGTTTTCCTTCATTTTGCATAAAACTAATGTCACATTCTTATTATGTTATTTGCGAACCCGAGATCAAAACCAATAGCTCTAATACCATGTTGTGACAAATATTAAACATAGAGAAGAATGGATATGAGATAAGAGGTGGTGTCTAAAGACACCATAACACTCAAGCACGAGCACACTCCATGAGAGAAAAAAATATATCTCTCTTGATGATGATAGACCGATTAGAAGGATCATCTATAAATAGGTTTCGATCAAGGACCAAACCAATAATATCGAGTGGAGTTGGTTGCATCTGTCTATAAAATGTGGATCTGGGATCGTAAGTGGACATGGTCAACCAACATTTTAGCCAGTTGTCGACCCACTCAACCAAAAAGGTGAGGCTTATGATGGAACCTCATGTTCCAACATTCCCCACCTTGATGATATTTCTAGGTTTAGTGTTCACTAAGCTCATGTTACATTGTAGCATCTTTGTCTCCCATTTTGTTATTAGGTTTGGACAATCCTCAATTACATGACCCATGGTATTGTAGTGGCCATATTGCACTATCATTGGTTCTTGACAATCCCCATAGGTATGTCCAATATCATCATAGTTATAATACTAACTCACATAGGAACCAATGTTGTTTTGCATCACTTTCACCCTTCCCTAAGAACTCGAGAAGGTGTAATGATACATTATTTATTGCTCCAGACATATTTCTAGTCTATATGTTCACCAAAATAAAACCTTGTGGGCCTGATTGGCTAACCAGACTCACCTTACCATTTGAATTAGGGTTAACAATCATAGTCACACTTCCACTAATACATGCACTTTCCCTTGAACTTGGTTTTCTACCACTACTCTTTCATGAAGAAATATTAGGTGGTGCATTCAAATTAGGGCCATAATAAAACCTAATAGTTACCTTAGTTGTCTTAAAATGCATAGGAGTTGATGACTATTCCTACCCAAAGCAATATTCCAAGACATAAAAGGTTGTGCAAGGCTTCAAACGATATTACTAATGAAATCATTTCCCATCCCACTAATCAAACTGTGTGTCATTCTTCTTACTCACTCGTGAACTTGACTTAGTGGAAACCTCCAAACCTAACTTAGTGGGATCAATTCTCAAAATATTTGGCATGGTTTGAAGTTGGAGCTTACCCATGTGGAGACTTGGAAGCAATCATGCCTAGTTCTAGCGTATCATCTATGTACTAGCTCAATTTTAAAATTTAATGATAAATTTATTATTTACATTTCCAATTCTATTTTTCTCTTAAACACCTCTCCCTTCCATTGTGACTTCATGTCATTTACAATTCTGGTTCATCCCAGGGTAATCAATTTCATATTATATTTTTGGATCTGAAAGTCTAGGTCTAGGGTTGGATTCTCTTGGAGTGTTATCCTTCAATAAAACACTCCATTATTGCCACATGGGTTTTCCTGTTATTTTAGTACTAGAAATTTATTTGTTTTAGTAGAACCAATTTGTAGATCTAGAGTGTTTAAGGTTGTAGCCATTACAGTCCATTATTGTCATATGGGTTTTCTTGTTATTTTAGTACTGGCATTTTTTTTTAGTAGAACCAATTTGTATACCTAGAGTGTTTAAGGTTGTATCCATTACAATAAAGTATTGATGTTTTCCTATTTTGCTAGAGTAACAGTGTAGACAAATCTATATATCTCTATTTTTGTAATGCTTAGGCTAATAGATGTATCAATTATATGTGGGTTTTCTTCTTATTCTTGTGTTGGTTTTTATTTTCTTTTCTAAACCTAAAAGGTTTCAGGGTTGTAGCAATTATACTAGAGGGTTATAAGGCATGTCAATCTTTCTATTGATTCCAATATTTAATGAAATATCGAGCATCAAGAACATCGGTTTCACATTCCTTGACATGCTCATGGTAAACATTGGCATATTGTATATTCTAGTATTTTAATTAGTAAAACAAATATTTGAATCTTTGAAACCTATGATGCTTATGGCTTGACCAAGAGAAATAACAACACGAGTTTGCATCAAAAAATAGATTAATGTTCTATTTTTTATTGATATACATGTATAAATTGAGAGCATACAATATGTGTTATGTCATATGCTTTGATTTTGTTTTCACTAAACACTTATTTGTTTTAAGTTGATAGGATATAGTATATAGGATAATATTTTGTATGAATATAATATATGATGGTCCATTAATTAGGGATAATTTTAATATAAACGATATGTTAAGAATCATAATATCTCTCTAAGGAATCTTAAAAATTTATCTGTATTTCAACTTGAATGAAAAATATAAAAAAATCCATGGAAAAAAGTAGGCAAACCCTAGATGTTTGGTATGAGAAATAGTGGAGATGCACAAGGGAGAATTGTTATATTTTTGTAGTGATTATGTGAAAAACGATACTTTTTATGGTAAATTATTTAGGATATTGTTTTATCTAATTGAACATCATATGTGTGATTATCTATACCAATACTAAGTTGCAACAATATATTGATTGATCAATTACTCCATGTATTCTTGATATAATATGCAAATAAGAGCATTTCTTGCCTTGAATCTCTATACTGCAAAAGGGTAGAAAAATAAAATCTAACACCTTGCCCTCGAGCATGTTCAAGTTGAGGAATATTTTAGTACATATCATTCTAAAGAGTGATGTGCATTAAGATAGCACATCGACTTGAACAAGAGATTTGGTTGCAGTTCAATGCATATGTCCATGGGTTAGATGATTTCCCTCACAAACATTATTTTTTATTTGAATTAATCATTGATCTTTTAGAATTTAATATATTTTTTGTTTATATGTACAATTATGTAAAAAAAATATATGTTGATGTATGATATATGTACCAAAAGAAATATATGCATTTTTAGTAATTCCTTATATAATTGAAACATCATACAAATTCCTTATAATGAATACACTATACTAGTAATGAATCAAATAAGGTAATATTTTGTGTTCAATATGGAGTTACTAACCCATTATCTCTTATGCATAAAATGAATCCAATCATTGCTTAGTAATGATTTCTTTCCATATATATTACATTACACTAATGTCTAGTCATAACATCATGCATGTACATACCCATCAACTTATATAGAGTAATAATATAAGTATATATTATTATTATAATTATATATAGGGTAATAATATAAGTATATATTATTATTATAATTATATATAGGATAATAATATAAGTATATATTATTATTATTATTATTATATATAGCGTAATAATATAAGTATATATTATTATTATTATTATTATTATTAGCTTATATCAGTTCATATGATATTAGTCTCCCATAACTACCAATCCTTTTACACCACTTCCCAATAGTTTTGTGCATGCCACAAAGCCCTAAGGAAAAGCATATGACATGTTAAATCAAATGGCATTGGATATTCATAATGAATACACTAGTAATGCATCAAATAAGGTAAGCTTTTGTGTTCAATATGGTGTTACTAACCCATGATCTCTTATGCATAACAAGAATCCAATCACCGCTTAGTAATGAGTGCTTTCCATATATAAATTACATTACACTAGTGTCTAGTCATGGCATCATGCCTATACATACCCATTAGCTTATATAGGGTAATAATATAAGTATATATTATTATTATAATCAACTTATATCAGTTCATATGATATTAGTCTCCCATGACTATTAATCTTTTTACACCACTTTCCACCAGTTTTGTGCATGCCAAATTGGCATGCACAACAACCCTAAGGAAAAGCATATGACATGTTAACTCAAATGGCATTGGATATTCATAATGAATACATGATACTAGTAATGAATGAAATAATGTAATCTTGTGTGCTCAATATGGATTTACTAACCCATGATCTCTTATGCATAAATGAATCCAATCACTACTTAGTAATGGGTGTTTTCCATATATAAATTACATTGTACCCTAATTTCTAGTCATAAAATCATGCATGTACATACCCATCAAGTTATATACGGTAATAATATAAGTCTATATTATTATTATTATATTAGCTTATATCAGTTCATATGATATTAGTCTCCCATGACTACCAACCTTTTACACCACTTCCCAATAGTTTTGTGCATGTCAAATTGGCATGCACAACAACCATAGGGCTTATGTGCCTATGGTTGTTGTGCATACCAATTTGGCATGCACAACAACCCTAAGGAAAAGCATATGACATGTTAACTCAAATGGCATCAGATATTGATAATGAATACACAATACTAGTAACGAATAAAATAAGGTAAGCTTTTGTGTTCAATATGGAGTTACTAACCCATGATCTCTTGTTCATAACATGAATTCAGTCACTTCTTAGTAATGAGTGATTTCCATATATATTGCATTACACTAATGTTTGTTCATAAAATCATGCCTGTACATACCCATCAGCTTATATAGGGTAATAATATAAGTATATATTATTATTATTATATATTAGCTTATATCAGTTTATATGATATTAGTCTCCCATGACTACCAATCCTTTTACACCACTTCCCAACAGTTCTTTGCATGCCAAATTGGCATGCACAACAACCCTATGGATGTTGTACATGCCAATTTGGCATGCACAACAACCCTAAGGAAAATCATATGACATGTTAACTCAAATGGCATTGGATATTCATAATGAATACACTAGTAATGAATCAAATAAGGTAAGCTTGTGTGTTCAATATGGAGTTACTAACACATGATCTCTTATGCATAACATGAATCCAATCACTGATTAGTAATGAGTGATTTCCATATATAAATTACACACTAATGTATAGTCATAACATCATGCATGTACATACCCATCAGCTTATATAGGGTAATAATATAAGTATATTATTATTATTATTATTATTATTATTATTATTAACTTATATCAGTTCATATGATATTAGTCTCACGTGACTATCAATCCTTTTAAACCACTTCCCAATAGTTCTGTGCATGCCCCAACAGTTATGTGCATGCCAAATTGGCATTGGCATGCACAACAACCATATTGCTTCTGTGCATGCCAAATTGGCATGCACAACAACCCTATGGTTGATGTGCATGCCAATTTGGCATGCACAGAATCCCCAAGAAAAAGTATATGACATGTTAACTCAAATAGCATTGGATATTCATAATGAATACACTATACTAGTAATAAATCAAATAAGGTGAGCTTTTGTGTTGAATATGGAGTTACTAACTCATGATATCTTATGCATAAGATGAATCCAATCACTTCTTAGTAATGAGTGCTTTCCATATATAAATTACATTACACTAATGTCTAGTCATAACAGCATGCTTGTACATACCCAATATCTTATATAGGGTAATAATATAAGTATGTATTATTATTATTATAATTAGCTTAATTAGTTTATATCAGTTCATATGATATTAGTCTCCCGTGCCTACCAACCCTTTTAAACCACTTCCCAAAAGTTTTGTGCATGCCCCAATAGTTCTTTGCATGAAAAATTGGCATGCACAACAGCCATAGGGATTCTGTGCATGCCAATTTGGCATGCAAAACAACACTATGGTTGTTGTGCATACCAATTTGGCATGCACAGAAGCCCCAAGGAAAAACATATGACATGTTAACTCAAATGGCATTGGATATTCATAATGAATACACTATACTAGTAATGGATCAAATAAGGTAAGATTTTGTTTTCAATATGGAGTTGCTAACCCATGTTATCTTATGCATAAGATGAATCCCATCACTTCTTAGTAATGAGTGTTTTCCATATATAAATTACATTACACTAATGTCTAGTCATAACATCATGCGTGTACATACCCATCAACTTATATAAGGTAAAAATATAAGTATATATAATTATTATTATAATTAGATTATATCAGTTCATATGATATTGGACTCCCATGATTATCAATCATTTTACACCACTTCCCAATAGTTATGTGCATGCCCATTTGGTATGCACATAATCCCCAAGGAAAAACATATGACATGTTAACTCAAATGGCATTGGATATTCATAATGAATACTCTATACTAGTAATGAATCAAATAAGGTAAGATTTTGTGTTCAATATGGAGTTACTAACCCATGATCTCTTATGCATAACAAGAATCCAATCACTTCTTAGTAATGAGTGATTTCCATATATAAAATACATTACACTAATGTAATGTCATAACATCATGCATGTACATACCCATCAGCTTATATAGGGTAATAATATAATCTAAGTATGATCAATATTCATGTCAATATCTAAATATGATATCACCATTAAGTGGCATTGGTCTCAAAATTAACAAAAACTGATAAAAACTAAGAAGCAATTAACATTTATCTCCAAACTTCAACCCTAAACCATCGCTGAGATATATCTCCTCATACCTAAAAAAAAATAATATATATATATAGTTGAAGTTTCATCTTCCAAAATCCATGTGCTCGTTTTCTACCAATAATTTAAACATCATTGTAACAATAAAAAGAAAAACCAGTAACACATATTAGCATATACTTTATTAGCAAATATTTTAAAGATATTTAACTTTATTAAATAAGAATGAGAACGAATAACATACCCAAGCAGATCATCAAGATTAACGTAACCATGTGAGAAAGAATAACATACCCAACCGGAGTTCCACAGATCTAAGATTCAACAGTTTCATCTTCCAAAATCCATGTGCTCCTTTTCTACCAATAAATTAAACATCACTGTAACAGAAAAAAAGAAAAACCAATAACACATACTAGCATATACTTTATTAGCAAATATTTTAAAGATATTTAACTTTATTAAATAACAATGAGAAAGAATAACATACCCAAGTAGATCATCAATAGTAACATAACCATGTGAGCAAGAATAAGATACCCAACCGGAGTTCCACAGATCTAAGATTATTTCTCTCTCTAAATATTATACTTTTTAGAATTTTTTTAAAAACAAAACTTGCATCACTTCCAAAATAGTTACTCTCCATATTAAGCCATTCTTTTCATAAATATTTAATTTTATTTTATAACCAAATGATTTTTCAACATTGCCTACATGATCTAAACAAAGTAAGATCATATCTAGCAAATTTTTAAAGAGAAAAATTGTGTGCTTGTAAATTCTCTTGTGTACATGCAGAAAGTTCACAAATCTCCATATTAATCCATTCTTCAAGGAAAATACGTATCCATTCTTTAAGAAAAATACTTATCTCCTCTTCTGCAATGGAATAGATGAAATAGTGGAATTCACTTCGTTGTATGCAGAAAACACATCTTCATATTACACCATTCTTGGACAAGAAGGCAAGGAATGAAATCAAAGAAAATTTAGAATCTTCCCCTTTTCTAATGTGGGATAGAGTTTTTTCTCAAATAATCAAATGCTCAATTTCAAAATTGTTTTCATCATGATCTAAAGTTTAAACATATAAATAAGATCATGAAATCATATTTTTAAATCTAGAATAGTTCGGGTTGAATCATGATATAATCTTAAATAAGATCGGTATCCAAGTGAATTTAGAATCTTCCCTCTTTTTGATGTGGGAGATCTATATTATATTCTCATATAATCAAATGTTGGATTTCAGAATTATGTTTGCATTATGATATTAACATAAACAAGATTGAATGTACCATTTTAGACGACGATAAGCTTATATAGGAGTTCTATATATTTCAAAATGATTGATCAAAGCGTTGAGAAGTTATATAGACAATAATTGAATAACCCTTCTATGAATAGGAAAGTCTTAATTAAAAAGTTGATCAAACATAAATTTGAAAAAAGAAAAAAAAATATGCATATTCAACACAAATAAAATTGAACACTTATATATAAAAGGCCCGGCATAAAAACAAACTAAAACTCACTAATTTGCAATGTACATACATTTAATTAAGAAGCATCCTTCTCAGGTATGGATGCATCCTCCTCAATACCAATCTCCCATGCTCTCTTCTCCACAATGCCCTATAACACATTTCAAATTTGTACATTTGAAAATTAAATTTAAATGATTTTAACACATTAAATTGTAGTTTTAAATTTTGAAACATGTAATAACTATGATGTGTCAACCTGAATATCATCAAACACAGAAGAGGATGGCATTCTCATGGTCATTTGAGTCATGGTCTTATCCACCATACCCTAAGATTCAATAAATTATATATTGTTTAAGACATTTTTCTTTTAAATTAATAATTTAAATGACATTGCAATTTTCAGATATAACTAAATTTGTTTTCAACATGCAATGATACCTGTGAACTCCCACCCTCTTCAAACTCTCCCAATGAGAATTGGGAAAAGCCTACCCAAGTAGTGGGAGACGGAATAGGAATATGTGTTTACATTAACACAAAAAAATAAATATCATGCATGTTGATTATTCAACAAGTTTTGAAGTTTGGACAACTAAATGTAAATGTGTTGAACCTACACAGAATAGATGTAGCTAGAAAATACCACACACATTTGCAGAGATAAATTGAGAAAGAAGAAGAAAGAGAGAAAGAATGGAAGAATTCTCAATAATTGTAATGAATAATGAATAATTTTACACATGATATACTCTGTATAACTTAATGAATGTGCACTAGAGGAGAACCAATGTGCCATAGTGGTGGTCTAGAGTGATCTAGACACACACCAACAGTTACGGGAGTGAACTGCCACCTAGCTGAGTTAACTAGTCAACTAGTCTTCAGTTAACTGACTGAACAAAGTGTAGCGAGGAGTATATCAAGGAATCAAGAGTAATGTGCTAGTCTGGTGATGATCCCAAGGCAAGTGTGCATTAACATGGTGATGATCCCAATGTTACATGGTAACAAAACCAATGCAGCATCTAGACTCAGCTCAACTAGTCAAACTGATGTGTCAATTGAAAGAGAATATTCTCCAGGTGGAATATTCTCCCCTATAATATAGGAGACTGGATAATGACTAATTATGACTAATAAACAAGGAAAAAACTTAGGAAAAATAAATCCTAGGTGTGTGTGAAGTAACTCCAACACCCCCCCTGAACATCACTATGGTGAAAATAAAGAATGGGTCCCGGCAACGAGGCCATGTTAGGTACCCAAATACAAAAGATACATTGAAAATAAAGTGAGGAAAGAGGGAAAACCTCATGGGAAATACCCCCTCTCGGTACAATGTATGTAAAAAGAAGAACTACAGTTTCTAGGCAACTGTGTCCTTCACTCCAAGACGACTTCGTGGACAATGGAACTTCTTCTCAGTGAAAGTCTTGGTGAAGATGTATGTCATCTGTTCTGTTGAAGGAAAAAATGTAGGTCGATGATCCCCTCGTGTACTAAGTCCTGGATGTAGTGCATGTAGATATCGATGTTATTCTTCCACTGCCTCTAAGACGGATCTCTACAAAATTTCAGAGTGCTCTAGTTGTCACACCATATGGAGATCGATCGATGAAACTAAATGCCCAACTCAGTGAGAAAATTGTGTAGCCACATATCCTGGATGGTTATGTTAACTACCCCTATGTACTATGCCTCAGCTCAAGATAGAGCAATGGCAGCTTGCTTCTTGCTCGACCAACAGATAGGCCCAAAATCAAGACTAAGTGAGTAACCAGATGTGGAATTGTGATCAGTGCTATCACCAACCCAGTGAGAATTAGTAAACCCGATGAGATATAATTTAGATTTTGTTGCATAATGAATCCCAAAGGTGATGGTTCCTTGTACATATTGAAGGATACACTTTGTATCCTTCCAATGTAGCTCACGTGGCTCTTGCATGAACCTGGAAACTGCACCAATTGCATAGGAGAGGTCTGGTCTGGAGTGTGTGAGATACAACAAGCTCCCCACTAGTTGTCTGTACAGTGTGTTGTCAACCAGTGGAGTCTCTCCTCCATCCTCAAGTTTGAATCTTGATAGGAAAGGAGTCAGAGAAGATTTGTAGTCTATCATGTGAAATCTGTAAAGGATATCTCATGCATACCTGGCCTGAGACAGTTTGATGCCTGATGCATCCTGACTGATCTCGATTCCAAGGAAGAAGTGTAGCATACCCATGTCTGTCATCAAAAACCTATCATGTAGAATCCTCTTGACTGCAGCAATCACTGAATTCAAGCAACCGGTGATCAACAAATCATCAACATACATAATTAAGAGTAGAATTGAATCAGTCATCATGAGCATGTAGAAATTCAGGTCGGATTTACAATGTACAAAGTTCTGTGACAAGAGGCAGGAGTCCATCTTGTCATACCATGCCCTCGGAGCCTACTTGAGGCCATAAAGGGACTTCTTCAGTCGATAGACAAAATATGAGTCCTACATAAATCCCTGAGGTTGCTCCATATATATCTCCTTAGAGAGATCACCGTGAAGAAATGAATTCTTCACATCCATCTGATGGACTTCCCATCCCTTGGTTGCTGCAATGGAAAGTTCCAATTGTATGGAATCCATCTTCTCTACTGGAGGAAGGTCTCATCATAGTCAATACCATGCACATGTTGAAATCCTTTGGCAACAAGCTTGGATTTTTATCTGCTAATATGTCCATCCTCTACTCTCTTGATCCTGTAGACTCATCTGCATATGAAAAGTTTCCTCCCAGAAGGAAGGGGAACTAGATCCCAAGTCTGGTTCTCGAGGAGGAAGTGTACTCCTCCTTCATGGAGAATTCCCAAAAGGGATTCCCAGTAGCCTCTCCATAAGACTTTGGATCTGAATATTGAACCAAGAAAATATGCCTGGAGGGAAATGGCTCAGTGGCAGTGAGTGCAACAAGAGGCTCCTCAAAATAAGATTAAGTCCTCCTAATATCAGCTAGATCACTAATGAGATCCATTTCATATTGAAGAGTAGTTTGTGCCCACTTGGGCCTCTGATCTGGCTCTGCAACTGCATCTGGATGCTTTGACTATGCATCTGATTATAATGACTCTGTATTTGAATCACCTGAGTCTTATGAATAAGAACTCTCATCTGAAGAAGATTCGGCATGTGCATGCTCATAATCTCAGACATGTGGAAGAATGAAGGTGTCTGCATCCAGCTGTTGAGGTACATGTGAGACACTTTCTTAGAATTTGACACTACGCTCAATGATGAATTGTGTGTTGCGAAGTATAAGAAACTTTGTGTTGCAACTCAATCCCTGCCTCATGGAAAAGATTATGGATCTCATGATTTAAATATTCTCCCCCATTATCAATTCAGGGGACTTTGATCTTCTTTCCAGACCGTGTCTCAACCAGGCCTTTGAAATCTTTGAGGTGTTGAAAGACCTCTAATTTTTGCCTGAGAAAGTAAATCCATGTAAAACGTGAGAAATCATAAACAAAAATGAGAACAAACCTCTCTTTGTTGATATATGGATGCGGAAAAGGACCCATAAGGTCACTATGGATCATATATAAAGGTGCATAATCTCTCTAAGACTTTCCTTTGTCGAATTTCTCTTGAGGTTGTTTTTAGAGAACACATCCCTCACATACTCCCGTGGAGAAATGGATGTCTGGTAGACCATCAACCAATATTTTCTTGCTAAGTTGTTGCATGTATCTGAAATTCAAATGTTCAAACCTTTCATGTTATATCCTACTAGTTTCATCAACATGAATAAGCAGTAAAGAAGAATCAGGTTCAATGAATTCAGAAAAAGTATACAATCTAGACTGATGATTTATCGCACCGGTTGCAACCCTAGAGTTGGATTGCATGTCATAGATGTCCACGAAATTGGGTGTCGATATGACTTTCTTTCAGGTGCCAGAATTCGTCATCTGATACATGGAGAGAAGGTTGATGGAAAGTTTGGGAATGTGCAACACATTCTCGAAGCTTCCATTGGTGAGTTCAATCCTTCCTTTGTCGGTGACTTCAACTGAAGAGTTTTCCCCCATTAGAATAGGAGGAAATTTGCATGCATCCAATGAATAATATACTTCTTTTGAGGTAGCCATGTGATGTTAAGCTCCTGAATCTACGATCCAAGCATCGGGAGAGGAGTTGATGGCAATCAAGGCATGGATAGATTTTCCTTTCTTGGGATTCTGATCTTCTCGCTTCTTCTTCTTGGCACCCTCGGGGATGCGATCTCCAAGACTGTTTTTCTGAATTATTTGAGTCATTAGATCATTTTTTTTTTTGCATGCATGCGGATTCTGGATGGAATCCTTTGTGACAATACATGAATTTCTCCCCTTTTCTTCCCTTTTCCCCTTTGGATCCGAAGGCATAAGTGAAGGGTTTCGTGTACCCTTCCTTCTTCAGATGTGCATGAGCTTTAATTTTGTATTTATCTTTAGATTTATGATATTATGTTTTCCATCCTGCACAGTAAGTGCATGCGCATTTGGGCCTTTGATTTTCCCCATGTTGATGAGCTTGGTTTGCTCTTGTGTCAGGGATTCGATAAAGTCCTTAAGAGAAGGCATCTTCCAGGTGGCTCCGGAGGTGAATATGATTGAATGGAATGTGGGCATGATCACAAAGAATTTATCACCAAGTTTGGAGAGAATGGTGAGAACCATTTGTTTATCCTCCTTATATTTATCAACCCCGCAAGCTTTGAGTAGCGACAATAAATCCTTGAATTTTGTAAAGAAATATTGGATATTGTCGAAGATTTTTGGATCCAATGTGAGAAATTCCACCTCTAGGATGTTTCCCCTCATCTCATTTATTGGCATAGGGGCAGACCTAGGGTTCAACGCTACAATAGCTCACCAACAAAGCCCTAACTATCGGCCCTTTCAGCAACACTTGCGAAGCAGATGAAGTCTCACTCGTGGTAGAGGCAGGGGTGGTTGTGAGACTCATGTGTCTACAACCTTAGCTAGGACATAGATCTGTGATTATAATACTTAATAAAGAACTTAGCACTGCCATTTCCTCAATATGCAATCAATATCTACTTCGCTGATAAAAGAGAGCTTCGCAGCATTCACACTAATCTAATGTATTTAAGAACTTAGCATAGGTAAATAGATCATATCAAGTAGGTCAAGCACTAAGCATAGCCATATAGATCAGATCTAACATTCTCACATATAAGAAACACAAAGAATAAGTAGATCTATCTAAATACATCAAAGCACTTAGAAAATAACATGTGAACACATCAAGACAAAGCACCAAGCAACATAACATAGTGTTTATGTGGTTCACCCCCACCTTGGGGCTACGTCCACCAACTCTTCTCCTTTATTGTCTTCATTCAATCGGTTACAAGCACAGATCCTCAAAACCCTTACTCCGCACAGGAAAAAAGATCTGTGCAACTCGCTACATCATTCTTCCTTGCATTACAACACAAAGCACTTACAGACTCTACTTACACTTAGCATACATTCACATCACATAGATGCACCACACTTCTATCTAGCCTAAGCATCTATTTATATATTACAAAATAGGCCTAAACATGGGTAAAATCGTGGGCCAACATCCCAATCCCATTACATAATCCCAAAAACCCAAAAAGGGGCCGAGATCCCATGATCTCCGCTCCTCCTTCGACAGGTTGTCGAAGTCCAAAAATAGGTCAACATGACCAAGAATCTCCGAAAACTTGGTCAAGGGCCAACAGGCCCCCAACACTCACCCGTGACTCGTCTCGAGTCACTCTGGTCTGATAAGTTCTTCTTCAAACGCCTCGAGTTTGGCTCGAGCTGCTTTGACTTGCTGCTTTTCTATGGCCTCTTTCTCCATGAACTTCTGGATCACTACGTCATTCACTGGCCCTTATAGGCATTGTTTTGTTGTAGTGACAACCTGTTCTAGCTCTGTTCCTTGGCTTTCAACCTCTGTTCCTCGGCTTTCAACCTCTGTGAACAATTGGCATGGCTTATCTTGCACAGGTTGGAGTTATTGAGTTACTTCCATAACTTTTCTCTAGATTGTATGGATCTTCTACTAGGTGGTGTGTTTCTCTTGAGATCTCGTCATTCTGTCTACAGCTGACAGGGCCTTCAACTATGCCTATAGTGTGTCTGCATGTTGCTTCACTTCCTGGAGCTGCGACTCTAGTGCCTGAAATTACAAATTCTCGGCGAGCTTCTCATATGTTTGGGCACTGCAGTTACTCAATTGCTTTTATTCCAGGGTAAGAGATTTTAGTCTGTCAACTACGCTGCAGGCAATTGCTTCCCTTAGGTATCTTACGTCTTGCGGGGTCTCGGGCATTGTGCATAGCTCCAAATCTACTATGTGTTGTTGTAGTTGTTGAATCACTTCTTCAAGTTGTGCCACCTACTATGGGACTCTCTCTTCGGCCTTTACTTCTACAACTTTCACATAGCGAAGTGCTCTGTTGACCCTTTCCTTTACTTCGAGTTGCTCCGCGAGCAACTGTTCCTTTTTTTTTCTACAGTTGCAATTTTTCTTCATTCCACTTTGCTTGGAGAGAAATCTTTTCTCGTTCTGCAGTACTGCATTGATCTAGTAGTTCTCCATGTACTTGTGCTAAGGCCTGGGTAGCTTGCACTATTTCCTCCTGTGCTTGTCGAAGGTGAGCTTCGACTGTATCAGCAATTTGGTGGAGTTGAGATGACTCATCTCCCAGTTCTGGTGTTTCCAATGGCAAAGGCATAGTGGAAACTGCACGGCTACACTGTAGTGTCTGTTGCACCCCTTGAAGTTCAACCTTAATTCAATTGTATATCTCCTCCTGCTTAGCCTCTTTCTTCTCTGCTATCTCTAGCGAAGCATCATTCAAGGCTACTACAATGAAATCAAATTCATCTGAGGTGAGGGTAGTCTACATTTTGGTTATAGAGGCTTTCGATTTCTTCCTAGAAGAAGGCTTTGGGGAGAAACCTTCCTTTTCTTTGAGGGATCCTCCTTGTCTCTAGGCAATGTAACCTCGCCTTTCTTTTGTTCAACTTCTGTGCCATCTATCTCTCCGCCATCACCTCCTTGCTCAGGTGAGATGGAAGCAGTCCTTGTTGAGGTACTACTTACATCTTGGGCTTCTTCATTTTTCTTTGTCTTGTTGGGTCCAGGTGTATCATGTGCTACTTCTGGACTGTTAATATTCGATATCTCCGCAAGGTCTGCTGGAATGAGGAGGTCTGCCAACCAGTCTTTGGTGATCTCCTCCAAGTCCTCCTCTGTCAGCTTGTAGTAAGATTGAAGTTGCTTCTTGTGCTCATCAGTGCGCGTTGAAATATAAATGAAATGGCGATCCGTGTTGAATTTCATTAAAGGCTAAAACATGTGGAGAGTGTTTGGCATGATGCGAGGCTCAGACTGGATGGTTGTTTTCAGCTAGTTGTAATATGGGTGGAATACGACATTTGACTGTCATTGCTTGTTCATGTCACTGGAATACCACAATGTATTGAACTTCGCATCCAAAGGTTCAAAGGGCTCGATCTCCGAGAAGGTCACACCTTTCGGCATCTCCCATGCGATGAAAGTGATTAGGATTAGAATCCAGCTGAAGTGGAACTCATATCCTTGATCTTGTGCTTCCCTACAGTCCAGTCCCAACTGGTTCAAGAGGTACTTCACCCAATTCATTTGTAGGCCCTCTGCGCACTTTCCTGTGAGGTCAACTACAAAACTAGTCACTCGGGTGGGTCGGTTCTTGCGAACTATATTTCCTGCGATCAGCTGACAGGCAAGGTGCACTGTGTCGCTCTTGATATAAGCTACCTTGTAGCTTCATGTTCACTTATCAACATCTCCGTAAGTGTCCTTGATCCTTTGTGTGAGAGCGTGATCCATGGATTTTCCAAGATAGAAATCATGTGGGTCGGGTCCCTGCATGCTAAGCCGAGTGATCCAATTTATCAATGTCGGATCCACTGTTATACAACTGTTTAACCACAAGTATCTGCCATGGTAATAGGACAACATCATCTTGACACATGCATTCACTTCTTGATGCCTTCCGAAGTGAGGAATCTTCATGACATTGAGCAGTGTGGACTGCGTGAGGTTCATAGTCCATGACTGGGGAACTATCTTTGAATTATTTCCCTTTGGTATGGTCAAGTAATTATGTGGGGCGAGCATGTTGTATACCTTCCTTTCACCAAGGTTGAAGTCGCTAAACTTTGACACTGCAATCTTTTCTTGGTCTACACGAACTGCGTGTATCCCTTTCAGGAGGTACGCAATGACCAAAGCATACTCAAATTCTCTAAGCACACTATCTTGATTGATTACGCCACTCAGAGGTGGTAGATAGATGAGTAAAATGCTCAGAATCAACTTAGCATTCGCGAGATTGTCACTGTGCTTGGTTCGCTTTTCATCGGCTAGCCGGGATGGTCCGGCTCGAGCAGTGGATGGAGACACTTGCACTATTCTTGTGGATGAATCCTAGATACCTTCAGACATCGACATGACTCTCTCATTAACAACTTTCTCTGTGGCACTCAATTCTTCCGACATACGCACTCAGGGTGAGCAATCGTAGGTTCGGGGAACAACTTAGACACAGTAATGAGATAGAGGGAAAGAGTACGATAATCACTGTATAAACTTAGCTTAGTCTGAGGGCTCGAATTCTCAATTGGAAAAAGTGTTCTCGGTGCGTGGCATGGTGGGATAAATAGGGAACTTGACAACGGTTCACTTGCAATGGGTATGAGCCTCCATTAACTCTTGTTTGATAAATTATGGCGTGGTCCAACAGCCTGATGATGAACCATAATTTCCTTTCTGCTCGTTCGGAGCATCAATCGAATGGTTATAATGTCCCCAACAGCTATATTGCTTCATCATGGTGAAGTGCCATGTGTCATTATTCTGATATCTCGGTGAAGCTCCCATTTTGCAATTTTTCCATCTGCCAAATTCCCTTTGGAACCTTCTACAACTTTTCGATCTTATCTCTCTTCTTACTTAACTTTCTATCCTTTTTTCCAGTGAGCTTCGTCTCGATATTCCTTTTTCCATTCTGATTCTTATCTTCTTTGGTCATAGTCACTTCGCGTTGTTGAGATTCTTCCCTAGGATTACTGGATAATACTTTGTCTTTGTCTGGGGTAGGTACTTCAATCTTCTATGGGTCTTCTAATGTTCTTGTAGCTTCAACATCTGGGTTTCTAGTGTTAAATAGCTTCGATCTGCTCTCCTATTCTTCAATCAAGTGCGTGATCCTTCTGGTTATGAAATCTTTTAACTCTTATTTCTTCTGTTCCAAAACTTCTTCTTATTCTTTTCGTCTGTCTTGATATCTATCAATCCAAGGTTTTCCTAGTAAAATGGTAAATGGGGCATTGTCTTCAATAAATTCAATAATCTCAAAATCTTCTTATGTCGAAGTTCCATTAACATTCATAGGTATGCGAGCGATCTTCCCACATAGGTTTATCATCTTTCCTCTAAATAGTTCTATTCCTCCTAATGTAGGGATCATAGAAGGCTTCCCTATGGCTTCCCAAGTTCTTTATGTCATGATATTCACCTGTGTTTCTTCATCTAGAACACAGTCAATGTCAAAGTCTCCTATATTTACTTCAATTCATTCTTTTTCCTTAAAGATCTCTGATATTTTTACATGTCGATGGTCATTCAGGGTTTCGTTTATTTGCAGCAATAATTTCTCTAATTCTTTCCAGGGTTCTTCCATTTCTGGATATGCCTTAGGGTTTCCTCTATTCAGATTCATTTCTTCCAGCTTAGCAGTCATTCTAGGGAAATCTAACACTTCATGGTCCATAGATTTACAACAAAGACAAACAGGTATTTTTCCAGGGAATTCCTTAGCAAGATGTCCCAGTCTTCTGCAACTATAACAGAGGGTTAATCCTCTCCTTCTTTTAAATGATTCCCAGCCTTTCCAGTACTACGCACTAGGATCATGGTAGCTAACCTGCAAAAAATTCTTTCTAGGATCCTGCATCCATTTGTTAGTCCAAACATTCTTTCTATGCATAGGTATAACATATCTTTCACTATTCTTATCAGATCTACTCATATCAAGCCTTCTTTCATCTATTAGTGCCCTAGTTTTCAAGCTAAGACAGAATCTATCAAACATACCTAGATCCATACTTTAGAAAAACAAAATTCCACTTATCTTACTTCTACAGAGCATAAAGCTTCCAGATTTAAAACTTTTAACTATTATTACCATTTATCAGAGAACAGAGCTTGCAGATCTTACCTCTTTTAATAAAAAAAATCTCACGTTTTCCTTTCTTAGAGCACAAAGCTTTTAGATCTTGCTTCTTTCCTTCAGATCCGACCTCCTTTCTTCAGATCGGGCTTCTTTTTTTAGCACAGAGGTTTATAAATAGAGTAGGATGCTACACACTAGGGCACAGATCTACGCATAGATATTTCACAATCTCAGGTTGAATCTTTGCACAAAGCTTCTTCTTTCTCAGTTCCCAACAATCACAATTTCAGCTCTCGACAACGGAACCATTTGTTGGCACAGGGGAAGACCCAGGGTCCAACGCTACAACAACGCACCAACAAATCCCTAACAATTGACCCTTTTGGCAACACCTGTGAAGCATATGAAGTCTCACCCGAGGTAGAGGCAGGGGTGATTGCGAGACGCAGGTGTCTGCAACCTTAGCTAGGACATAGATCTGTGATTATAATACTTAATAAAGCACTTAGCACCATCATCCTCGATATGCAATCAATATCCACTTCGCTGATAAAACAAAGTTTCACAACATTCACACTAATCTAATGTATTTAATCACTTAGCATAGGTAAATAGATCATATCGAGCAAATCATGCACTAAGAATAGCCATATCTAACATTCTCACATATAAGAAGCACAAATAATAAGCAAATCTATCTAAATACATCAAAGAACTTATCAAATAACATGTAAACACATCAAGACAAAGCACCAAGCAGCATAACACAGTGTTTACCTAGTTCACCCCCACCCTGGGGCTACTTCCACCAAATCTTCTCCTTTATTGTCTTCAGTTAATCGATTACAAGAACAGAGCCTCAAAACCCTTACTCTACACAGGACAGAAGATCTGTGCATCTCGCTAGATCCTTCTTCCTCACATTACATCACTAAGCCTTCCACAATCCGCTACAAGGACCTACACTTAGCTATGCAAGTCTCTTATAGTCATGCACAAAGCACTTACAGACTCTACTTGCACTTAGCATACATTCACATCACATAGATGCACCACACTTCTATCTAGCCTAAGCATCTATTTATATATTACAAAATAGGCCTAAACATGGGTAAACCCATGGGCCAACATCCCAATCCCATTACATAATCCCAAAAACCCAAAAAGGACCCAAAAAGGGGCCTAGATCCCGTGATCTCCACTTCGTCTTCCACTCCTCCTTCGACAGGTTTTCGAAGTCCCAAAATAGTTCAACATGACCAAGAATGTTTGAAAACTTGGTCAAGGGCCAACATGCCCCCAACACTCACTCGTGACTCGTCCTGAGTCACGCTGGTCTAATCAGTTTTGCTTCGAACGCCTCGAGTTTGGCTTGAGCTGCTTTGACTTGTTGCTTTGCTATGGCCTCTTGCTCAATGAACTCCTGGATCACTACATCATTCACTAGCCCTTCTAGGCATTGTTTTGTTGTAGTGACAACCTGTTCTAGCTCTGCTCATTGGCTTTCAACCTCTGTGAACAATTGGCATGCCTTATCTTGCACAGGTTGGAGTCATTGAGTTACTTCCATAACTTTGCTCTGGATCATATGGATTTGTTGTTGGGCAGTGTGTTTCTCTTGAGATCTCTTCATTCTATCTATAGCTAACAGGGACTTCAGATGTGCCTGTAGTGTGTCTGTGTGCTACTTCACTTCCTGGAGCTGCAACTCAAGGGTCTGCAATACCAGATTCTCAGCGAGCTTCTCATATGTTTGGGCACTGCGGTTACTCAGCTTCTTGTATTCCAGGGCAAGATATTTTAGTCTGTCAATTGCACTGTGGCCAGTTGCTTCCCTTTGGTCTCTTATGTCTTGCGGGGTCTTGGGAACTACGCGTAGCTCCAAATCTAATATGCATTGTTGTAGTTGTTGAATCACTTCTTCAAGTTGTGCCACCTATTGTGGGACTCTCTCTTCGGCCTTTACTTCTACAACTGTCACAGAGCGAAGTGATCTATTGACCCTTTACTTTACTTCGAGTTTCTCCGTGAGCAACTGTTCCTTTTCTTTCTGTAGCTGGATTTTTTATTCATCCCACTTTCCTTGGAGAGCAAGATTTTCTCATTCTGCAGTACTGCGTTGCTCTAAAAGGTCTCCCTATACCTATGCTAAATCCTGGGTGGCCTGCATCATTTCCTCCTGTTCTTGTCGAAGGAAAGCTTCAGCAATATCAGTAATTCGGTGGAGTTTAGATGACTCATCTCTCAGTTCTGGTGTTTCCAATGGCAGAGGTGTAGTGGACACTGTGCGGCTGGACTGTAGTGTCTGTTGCACCCCTTGAAGTCCAACTTTAATTCGATTGTATATCTCCTCCTTCTTAGCCTCTTGCTTCTCTTCTATCTCCAGCAAAGCATCATTCAGGGCTGCTACAATGAAATTGAAGTCATCTGAGGTGAGGGTAGTCTGCATTTTTTTCATAGAGGCTTTCGATTTCTTCTGGGAAGAAGGATTCGAGGGGAAACCTTCCTTTTCTTCGAGGGATCCTCCTCGTCTCTAGGAGGTGTAACCTTGCCTTTATTCTGTTCAACTTCTACGCCATCATATCCTTGCTCAGGTGATATGGAATAAGTCTTCGTTGAGGTACTACTTACATCTTGGGATTCTTCATTTTTCTTTGTCTTGCTGGGTCCAGGTGTATCATGCGCTGCTTCTAGACTGTCAATATTGGATATCTCTGCAAGGTCTTATGGAATGAGGAGGTCCACTGACCAGTCTTTGGTGATATCCTCCAGGTCCTCCTTTGTCAGCGTGTAGTAAGATTGAAGTTGCTTCGTGTGCTCGTTAGTGCGCGCTGAAATATAAACGAAATGGCAGACCATGTTGAATTTCATTAAAGGCTGAAACCTGTGGAGAGTATTTAGCGTGATGCGAGGATCGGATTGGATGGTTGTCTTCAGCTAGTTGTAATATTTGTGGAATACGGCATTTGAATGCCATTTCTTTTTCATGTCACTGGAATACCACAGTGTATTGAACTTCGCGGCCAGAGGTTCAAAGGGCTCGATGTCCGGGAAGTTCGCACCTTCTGGCATCTCCCATGCGATGAAAGAAATCAAGATTAGAAGCCAATTGAAATGAAACTCATATCCTTGATCTTGCACTTCCCTGCAGTCTAGTTCCAACTGGTTCAAGAGGTACTTCGCCCAATTCATTTGTAGGCCCTCTGTGCACTTTCCTACGAGGTCGACTACAAAACTAGTCACTTGGGTGGGTCGGTTCTTGAGGACTAGCTTTCCTGCGATCAACTGACAAGCAAGCTTCACTGCACCACTCCCTATAGAAGCTACCTTGTAGCCTCGTGTTCCCTTCTCGACATCTCTGTAAGTGTCCTTGATCCTTTTTGTGAGAGCGTGGTCTATTGCTTTTCCAGGATAGAAATCCTGTGGGTCGATTCCTTGCATGCTAAGCCTGGTGATTTGATTTATCAACATCAGATCCACTGTTATACAATTGTTTAACCACAAGTATCCGCCATGGTAATAGGACAACAACATATTGACTCATGTATTCACTTCTTGGTGCCTTTCAAAGTGAGGAATTTTCATGACATTGAGTAGTGTGGACTGGGCGGGGTTCATAGTCCATGACTAGAGAACTATCTTTGAATTATTTCTCTTTGTTCTGGTCAGGTACTTATGTGGGGCGAGCATGTTGTAGACCTTCCTATCGCCGAGGTTGAAGTCGCTAAACTTCAACACTGCAATCTTTTATTGGTTTGTGCGAACTGTGCGTATCCCTTTCAGGAGGTAAGTAGTGACCAAAGTGTACTCAAATTCTTTGGGCACACTGTCTCGATTGATTGCGCCGCTCAGAGGTGGTAGATAGGTGGGTAAAATGCTTAGAATCAACTTAGCATTCGCGAGATCGTCTCTGTGCTTATTTCTCTTTTCATCGGCTAGTCGGGATGGTTTGGCTCGAGCAGTGGATGAAGACACTTGCACTGTTCTTGTCATCTATTAGTGCCCTAGTGACCAAACCGTACTCAAATTCTCTGGGCACACTGTCTCGATTGATTGCGCTACTCAGAGGTGGTAGATAGGAGGGTAAAATTCTTGGAATCAACTTAGTATTCGCGAGATAGTCTCTGTGCTTGGTTCTCTTTTCATCGGCTGGCCGAGATGGTCTGGCTCGAGCAGTGGATGGAGATGCTTGCAATGTTCTTGTCATCTATTAGTGCACTATTCTTCTCATCTATTAGTGCCCTAGTCCAAACATTCTTTCTATGCATAGGTATAACATATCTTTCAATATTCTTATCGTACCTACTCATATCAAGCCTTCTTTCATCTATTAGTGCCTCTTTCTCAATGAACTCCTGGATCACTGCGTCATTCACTGGCCCTTCTAGGCATTGTTCTGTTGTAGTGACAACTTGTTCTAGCTCTGCTCCTCGGCTTTCAACCTCTGTGAACAATTGGCATGCCTTATCTTGCACAGTTTGGAGTTGTTGAGTTACTTCCATAACTTTTTCTTCATCCCACTTTTCTTGGAGAGAAAGCTTTTCTCGTTCCGCAGTACTGTGTTGCTCTAAAAGGTCTCCCTATACTTTTGCTAAATCCTGGGTGGCTTGCATTGTTTCCTCCTGTGCTTGTTGAAGGTGAGCTTCAACTGTATCAGCAATTCGATGGAGTTGAGATGACTCATCTCCCAGTATTGGTGTTTCCAATGGCAGAGGCGCAGTGGAAACTGCACGGATGGACTGTAGTGCTTGCTGTACCCCTTGAAGTTCAACCTTAATTCGATTGTATATATCCTCTTGATTAGCCTCTTGCTTCTCTTCTATCTCCAGTGGAGCATCGTTCAGGGTTTCTACAATGAAATCGAAGTCATCTGAGGTGAGGTTATCTGCATTTTGGTTATAGAGGCTTTCGATTTCTTCCAGGAAGAAGGCTTTGGGGGGAAACCTTCATTTTCTTTGAGGGATCCTCCTCGTCTCTAGGTTGTGTAACCTCGCCTTTCTTCTATTCAACTTCTACACCATGTATCTCTCTACCATTACCTCCTTGCTCAGGTGAGATGGAAGCAATCTTTGTTGAGGTACTACTTACATCTTGGTCTTCTTCATTTTTCTTTGTCTTGCTAGGTCCAGGTGTATCATGCACTACCTCTGGACTGTCAATATTGAATATATCTACAAGGTTTGTTGAAATGGGGAGGTCCGCCGACTAGTCTTTGGTGATCTCCTCCAAGTCCTCCTATGTCAGCTTGTAGTAAGATTGAAGTTTCTTCTTGTGCTCGTCAGCGTGCGCTGAAATATAAATGAAATGGCGGTCCACGCTGAATTTCATTAAAGGTCGAAACCTATGGAGAGTATTTGTTGTGATGTGAGGCTCGAACTGTACAATTTTCTTTAGCTAGTTGTAATATGTGTGGAATATGGAATTTGACTACCATTGCTTTTTCATGTCATTGGAATACTATAGTGTATTGAACTTTGCATCCATAGGTTCAAAGGGCTCGATGTACAGGAAGGTCGCACCTTCTGGTATCTCCCATGCGATGAAAGCGATCAGGATTAGAAGCCAGCTGAAGTGGAACTCATATCCTTGATATTGTGCTTCTCTGCAATCCAATTCCAACTGGTTCAAGAGGTGCTTCACCCAATTCATTTGTAGGCTCTCTGCGCACTTTCTTGTGAGGTTGACTACAAAAACAGTCACTTGGGTGGGTTAGTTCTTGTGGACTATCTTTCCTGCGATTAGCTGACAAGCAAGGCGCACTGCACCGCTCTTGATAGAAGCTACCTTGTAGCCTCGCGTTCCCTTCTCGACATCTCTATAAGTGTCCTTGATCCTTTGTGTGAGAGCATGGTCCATGGATTTTCTAGGATATAAATCCTGTGGGTCGGGTCCTTGCATGCTAAGCCCGGTGATCTGATTTATCAACGTCGAATCCACTATTATACAACTGTTTAACCACAAGTATCTGCCATGGTAACAGGGCAGAAGCAGCTTGATGCATGCATTCACTTCTTGGTGCCTTCCTAAGTGAGGAATCTTCATGACATTGAGTAGTGTGGACTGTGTGAGGTTCATAGTCCATGTCTGGGGAACTATCTTTGAATTATTTCTCTTTGTTCTAGTCAAGTACTTATGTGGGGCGAGCATGTTGTAGACCTTCCCGTCGCCGAGATTGAAGTCGCTAAAATTCAACACTGTAATATTTTCTTGGTCTGCACGAACTGTGTGTATCCCTTTCAGGAGGTACGCAGTGACCAAAGAGTACTCAAATTCTCTGGGTACACTGTCTCCATTGATTGTGCCGCTCAGAGGTGGTAGATAGGCGGGTAAAATGATCGAAATCAACTTAGCATTCGCGAGATCGTCACTGTGCTTGGTTCACTTTTCATCGGTTGGTCGGGATGGTCTGGCTCAAGCAGTGGACAGAGACACTTGCACTATTCTTGTGGATGAAGCTTAGATACCTTTAGACATCGACATGACTCTCTCAGTCATCAAGTTGATAAAAACTTCTTCAACATCTTTCTCTGTGGCACTCAATTCTTCCGACATACGCACTCGGGGTGAGAAATCGTGGGTTTGGGGAACAACTTAAAAAATAGTACTAAGATAGAGAGAAAGAGTGTGATAATCACTGTATAAACTCAGCTTAGTCTACAGGCTCAAATTCTCAATTGGAAAAAGTGTTCTCGGTGTGTGGCGCGGCGAGATAAATAGGAAACTTGACAATGGTTCACTTGCAACAGGTATGAGCCTCCATTAACTCTTGTTCGGTCCGTTATGGCGTGATCCAATAGTCTGATGATGAACCATAATTTCCTTTCTACCCATTCGGATCATCGATCGAACGGTTATAATGTCCCCAACGGCTATATTGCTTCATCATGGCGAAGTGCCATGTGTTGTTGTTCTGATATCCCGGTGAAGCTCCCATTTTGCAATTTTTCCATCTTCCAAATTCCCTTTGGAACCTTCTGCAGCTTTTCAATCTTATATCTCTTCTTACTTAACTTTCTATCCTTTTTTCTAGTGAGCTTCGTCTCAGTATTCCTTTTTCCACTTTGATTCTTATCTTCTTTGGTCATAGTCACTTCGCGTTGTTGAGATTCTTCCCTAGGATTCCTGGATAATACTTTGTCTTTGTCTGGGGTAGGCACTTCGGTCTTCTGTGGGTCTTCTAATGTTCTTGCAGCTTCAACATCTGGGTTTCTAGTGTTAAATAGATTTGATCTGCTCTCTTGTTCTTCAATCAAGTGTGTGATCCTTCTAGTCAAGAAATCTTTTAACTCTTGTTTCTTTTGTTCCAAAACTTCTTCTTCTTCTTTTCGTCTGGCTTGATCTCTATCAATCCAAGGTTTTCCTAGTAACATGGTAAATGGGGCGTTCTCTTCAATAAATTTAATAATCTTGAAATCTTTTTATGTTGAAGTTCCATTAGCATTCATAGGTATGTGAGCGAGCTTCCCACATAGGTTTATCAGCTTTCTTATAAATAGTCCTATTCCTCCTAATGAAAGGATCATAGAAGGATTCCCTATGGCTTCCCAAGTTCTTTCTGTCATGATATTCACATGTGTTTCTTCATCTAGAACACAGTCAATGTCAAAGTATCCTATTCTTACTTTAATGCATTTTTTTTCCTTGAAGATCTATGATAGTCTGACATGTCGATGGCCATTCAGGGTTTCATTTATTTGCAGCAATAATTTCTCTGATTCTTTCTGGGGTTCTACCATTTCTAGATCTGCCTTAGGGTTTCCTCTATTTAGATTCATTTCTTCCATCTTAGCTGTCATTCTAGGGAAATCTAACACTTCATGATCCATAGCTTTACAACAAAGACAACCAGGTATTTTCCCATGGAATTCCTTAGCAAGATGTCCTGGTCTTCTGCAATTATAACAGAGGGTTAATCCTCTCTTTCTTTTAAATGATCCTTAGCCTTTCCGGTACTGCGCACTAGGATCATGGTAGCTAACCTACAAAAAATTCTTTCTAGGATCCTGCATCCATTTGTTAGTCCAAACATTCTTTCTATGCATAGGTATAACATATCTTTCACTATTCTTATCAGATCTACTCATATCAAGCCTTCTTTCATCTATTAGTGCCCTAATTTTCAAGCTATGATAGAATCTATCAAACATACCTAGATCCATACTTTAGAAACAAAAATTTCCACTTATCTTACTTCTACAGAACACAAATCTTTCAGATCTAAAACTTTTAAATATTCTTACCTTTTATCAGAGCATAGATCTTGCATATCTTTCCTCTTTTAATAAAAAATTCTCACTTTTGCATTTCTTAGAGCACAAAGCTTTCAGATCTTAATTCTTTCCTTCAGATCTGGCCTCCTTTCTTCAGATCGAGCTTCTTTCTATAGCATAGAGCTTTATAAATCGAGTAGGATGTTGCGCACTAGGGGAAAGATCTACGCACAGAGCTTTCACAATCTCAGGTCGAATCTTTGCACAAAGCTTCTTCTTTCTCAGTTCCCAGCAATCACAGTTTTAGGTCCCGACAATATAACCATTTGTTGGCACAGGGGCAGACCCAGGGTTCAACACTACAACAACGCACCAACAAAGCCCTAACTATCATCCCTTTTAGAAACACTTGTGAAGCAGATGAAGTCTCACCCGAGGTAGAGGCAGGGATGATTGCGAGACTCAGGTGTCTGCAACCTTAGCTGGGACATAGATATGTGATTATAATACTTAATAAAGCACTTAGCATAGGTAAATAGATCATATCAAGCAAATCAAGCACTAAGCATAGCCATATAGATCAGATCTAACATTCTCACATATAATAAGCACAAAGAGTAAGCAGATCTATCTAAATACATCAAAGCACTTAGCAAATAACATGTGAACACATCAAGACAAAGCACCAAGTAGCATAACACAGTGTTTACGTGGTTCACCCCCACCCTGAGGATACGTCCACCAAATCTTCTCCTTTATTGTCTTCAGTCAATCAGTTACAAGCACAGAGCCTCAAAACCCTTACTCTGCACAGGACATACGTTCTGTGCATCTCGCTAAATCCTTCTTCCTTGCATTACAACACTAAGCCTTCCACAACCTGCTACAAGGACCTGCACTTAGCTCTGCAAGTATCTTACAGTCATGCACAAAACACTTACAGACTCTACTTGCACTTAGCATACATTTGCATCACATAGATGCACCACACTTCTCTCTAGCCTAAGAATCTATTTATATATTACAAAATAGGCCTAAACATGGGTAAACCCATGGGATGACATCCCAATATCATTACATAATCCTAAAAACCCAAAAAGAACCCAAAAAGGGGTCGAGATCCCATGATCTCTGCTTTGTCTTCTGCTCCTCCTTCAACAGGTTGTCGAAGTCCCAAAATAGGTCAACATGACTAAGAATCTCCCGAAACTTGGTCAAGGGAAAACATGCCCCCAACACTTACACGTGACTCATCCCGAGTCACTCTAGTCTGATCAGTTCTGCTTCGACACCTCAAGTTTGGCTCGAGTTGCTTTGACTTGCTTCTTTGATATGGCCTCTTTCTCGACGAACTCCTGGATCAATGCATCATTCACTGGCCCTTCTAGGCATAGTTCTATTGTAGTGATGTTGGCCCTTGACCAAGTTTTGAAGAATACTTGGTCATATTTGACCACTTTTGGGACTGCGACAACTTTCCAAGGAAGGAGCGCAACACGAAGCAAAAATTAAGGAAGCAAGACCTATTTTTGGGTCCATTTTAGGGTTTTGGGTTGATGTAACGGGAAAGGGATGTCAGCGTGTGGGTTTACCCACGCTTAGGCCCTTTTTGTAATCTATAAATAGGAAATGTAAATAGAGGAGAATGATAGTAATGTAGTACATCTATGTGATGTATAACTAAAATCTTAGTGCTAGTAACTGGATCTGTGTGATCGGATGTATCTTAGAGTGCTATGTGCATGAGATCGGAAAGCTAAGTGCAAGTTGTTGTAGTCTTGTGCTGAAGAGCAAGGAAGAAGGATCTAGTGAGTTGTGCAAATATTCTGTCCTATGTGAAGTAAGGGTCATTGAAGCTCTGTGTTGTAACTGCTTGACCGAGATAATACAAAGAAGACTTTGTGGACATATCCCCAGGGTGGGGGTGAACCACGGTAACTCTGTGTATAGTGATTTGTGCTTCGATCTAATGTGTTTATCTCTTTCTTGGCTAAGTGCTTAATGTTATTAAGTAGATATAGTTATGCTTTGTGTTGATGATATATGAATGAATGCTAGATCTAATATATAAGATGCTTAGTGCTTGATCTGTTGAATCTAACATATATTTCTATGGTTAATTATTGAATCCTCTTTAGTATAAGTATTCACTGTGATGCTCTATGCTATCTGCGAAGTACCAGACGGTTTAAATATTGATGAAGGATCTATGATAAGTGCCCTGTAAAAGATATAATCACATATCAGTGTCCCAGCTAAGTTTCCAGACATCTGAGTCCTGCAACCACCCCTGCCTCTACCTTGGGTGAGACTTCATCTACTTCGCAGGTGTTGTTGAAAGGGTCGATAGTTAGGGTTTTTTTGGTGCGCTCTTGAGCATTGAACCCTGGGTCTGCCCTTGTGCCAACAAATGGTTTCGTTGTCGGGACAGGAACTATGATTGCTGGGAACAAAAGAAGAAAAAGCTTTGTGTGAACTAAGCTCTGTGTGTAGTTTTGTTGCCCTAGTGCACAGTATTCTACTTGATCTACAAAGCTTTGTGTCGATAAAAAGAGGTCAGATCTGAAGGGAAAAGGTCAAATCTACAGAAAAAGAGGTCAGATTTGAAGGGAAAAGGTCAGATCTACAGAAAAAGAGGTCAGATCTGAAGGGAAAAGGTCAGATCTACAAGAAAGAGGTTGATACCGAAGAAAAGAAGTGATATTTGAACGCTCTATTCTTTAAGAAAAGTAAAAGTGGAAATTTCTGAAGGGAAAAGGTCATATCTGCAAGAAAGAGGTTGATAACAAAGAAAATAAGTGATATTTGAATGCTCTATGCTTTAAGAAAATTAAAAATGGAAATTTCTGAAAGAAAAATGTGAGATCTGCAGAAAAGAGGTAAGATCTGTAAGCTCTGTGCTCGAATAACGGTAAGAACAGTCAAAAGTTTTTAGATTTGAAAGTGCTCTGTAGAAGTAAGATAAGTGAATTTTATTTTTTTTGTGTTTCTAAAGCATGGATCTAGGTATGTTTGATAGATTCTGTCCTAGCTTCAAAACTAGAGCATTAATAGATGAAAGAAAGTTTGATATGAATAGATATGATAAGTATAGTGATAGATATGTTATACCTATGCATCGAAAGAATGTTTGGACTAACAAGTGGATGCAGGATCCTAGAAAGAGTTTTTTGCAGGCTAGCCACCATGATCTTGGTGCGTAGTACAGAAGGAGTTGGGGAACATCCAAATGAAAGAGAGGATTAACCCCCTGTTATAGTTGCAGAAGACTGGGACATCTTGCTAAGGAATGCCCTGGGAGAAGACCTAGTTGCCTATGTTGTAAGGCTATGGACCATGAAGTATTGGATTGCACTAGAATGATTTTTAGGCTTGAGAAGCTGAATATGGAGCAAGCAAACCCTGAAGGTGATCAAGAGACCAAGACTATAGCAGAAACCAAGAAAGAATCAGAAAATATATTGCTACAGATGAAAGATACCTTGAATGACCACCGACATGTTAGGCTATCAGACATCTTCAAAGAAAAGGAGCAAATCGAAGCAAGACTAGGGGACTTTGACATTGATTGTACTCTTGATGAAGAAACACAAGTGAACATTATGCCAGAAAGAACTTGGGAAGCTATAGGAAATCCTGCCATGATCCATTCCCTAGGAAGAACAAGTTTCTTCAGAGGAAAGCTAGTAAACCTATGTGGAAGGCTTGACCAGATACCTATGACTGTCAATGGAACTTCAACAGAGGAAGACTTTGAGATCATTAAATTTGTTAAAGACAACACCTCATGTACCATGCTCATAGGAAAACCTTGGATTGATAGAGAACAAGCCAGATGAAAAGAGGAAGAAAAAGTTTTGGAACAGAAGAAGTAAGAGTTAAAATACTTTATGACCAAAAGGATCGCGCACTTGATTGAAGAACAGAAGAGCAGATCGTAGATATTTAATATTAGCAACTCCGATGTCGAAGCTAAGAGAACACTTGAGGATTCGCAGAAGATCAAGTTACCTATTTTTGATACAGAAGAAGTATTATCAAGGAACCCTAGGAAAGACTTTCAACAACGCAAAGTAACTAAGACCACAGAAGATGAACATTAGAATGGTCAAAGCATTACTGAGACGAATCTCACTGGGAAGAAAACTAGAAAGTTAAGAAAGAAAAGGGATAATACTGTAAGGTTACAAGAGGTTCTAGAGGACACTTTGCAGTAAGAAGAATTGCATAATTGGAGCTTCACCGAGATATTAGAACAATGACATAGAGTACTTCACCATGACGAAGCAATATAGCCATTGGAACCAACATACCTGTTCGACCGCAGCTCTAAACGGATCGAAAATCAGTTATGGGCTACCACTAGACTATCGGATAGCACCAGAACGGATAGAACGGAGTTAATGAAGGCCCCATGTCCATTGCAAGCAGAACGTTGTTGAGATTGCCTACTTAACCCATCACGCCACGCACTGTGAATACTTTTTGCTAACTGAGAATTTGAGCGTGAACCCTGAGATCATTTCCTTACTATTCACTGTAGTCTCTGAATTCCTTTTGTACCCGAGCCAGCTGACCCAAGTTTGTATGTCGGATGAGCTCAGTGCTGCTAATAAAATTGTTGAAGAAGTTATAATTGATTTAATGACTGAGAGAGTCATGTCAGAATGCGGAATTTCTGCAGGTGTACAGGCATCATCTTTGGGCGCACTGCTAGCTTCCCCCTCCACTGCTCGAACAGGAACATCTCAACCATCTTCGGAAAGACGATCTAAGCTCAGAAATGGCTTTTCCACTATGAAGATGATCCCAAGCATATTTCCTAAATATATCCTACCACTAAGAGGAATAGTGAGTCAAGACACTATACCCAGAGACTTCGACTATGTTGTAGTCACTATGTACCTCCCGAAAGGGGTGTGCGCAGTTCATGCTGACCAAGAGAAGCTCACTATGCTAAAATTTAGTGATTTTAACCTTGGAGATCGCAAGGTTTACAGTATGCTAGCCCCGCACAAGTACTTTACTATTACAAAAGGAAATAACCCCAAGCTTGTACCGCAGCAATGGACCCATAACCTTGCACAGTCAACCCTCCTCAATGTAATGAAGATTCCACATTTTGGGAGGCATCAGGAAGTAAATGCAGCGTTAGACTGTTGACGTCCTGCTACCACAAAGGATACATATGGTTGGACCTCCGCATCACTGAAGATCTAATTCTGATCAATCGGATCACTAGGCTAAGCATGCAAGGCCCTGACCCATAGGAATTTTACCCCATAAAGACCGCAGATCGTGCTCTCGCTCAACGAATAAAAGACACATATGGAAATCTGGAGAAAGGCATGCGATGTTACAAGGTAGCCTCCATTGAGAACGCAACAGTGCACTTTGGTTTCCATATTATTGCAGGAAAGTTAGTCTGAAAAAACAGACCTACACATGTGACCGGATTTGTAGTTGACCTCGCAGGGAAGTGCACGGAGGGACTACAAATGAACTAAGAAAAATACCTTATAAATCAGCTAGAGCTTGACTATAGACAAGCGCAAGACCAAGGGTATGAGTTCCAGTTTAGCTATTTTCTCATACTCATCGCTTTCATCGCTTGGGAACTGCCCAAGGGAGCCACTTTTCTGGAGATTGAACCCTTCGAACCACTAGCCACGAAGTCCTATATGTTGTGGTACTCCAGCGACATGAAAAAATAGTGGCAGTACAATGTCGTCTTCCACGCTTACTACACTCAGTTGAAGAATTCCATTCAGTCTACACTGCGCATCACACCCAGCACGCTTCATAGGTTTAGACCTTTGATGAAATTCAGTGCAGATCATCACTTCACCTACATCACAGCGCGTGTAGATGAGCACAAACAACAACTCCAGTCATATTACAAGTTGACAGAAGATGACTTGGAGGAGATTACCAAGGAATGGTC